>ML780971.1:1255551-1298296 GCA_009831015.1 Picea engelmannii
CTGTTTTCAGATCTGCATATGTGTATTTGACTGATATAATCCTCTTCTTTCCTCATTCTTTCGTTAATTTCTCAAATGGTTAAAATATTCATGCAAGTTAAAACTCAACCATAATCATAAAAGATCCTGCCCCGGATCACTGGTGATGGAATTGTCTAACATGAAAATGAATCCAAAGGAAAGGGTTAAAGACTTTAATCAAAGGTTCATGAATTTAAAGAATAAGATCCTGATATTGAATCCATGCCTGAAAAAACCTTATCATCGCATATTATGATAAAGCCTTACCTCTTACCACCTCCATGTGGGTTAAGAGATCCCAAAAGAGAACTCTTTTAGAAGCCTTTGAAAAAGCTATTTTGATTAAGAAGGACATGATCAGTCTTAAGGACAGTCCAAATGCTGAGAGTGATCAGGGATGTTCCTCTCCGAAGAAGCCCGAGACACTCCCTAAACCACCTGCAGCTAAGAAGGACCAAGAATCCCTTGACCTTGAGAGCTTATATAAAGTCATTCAAAATATATCGAATAAAATTGTCGGCCTTAAAAGAAACTCAAGAGAAGGATCTTCTAACAGAGGGTATTATAGAACCTCTTTCAAAAAACCATCTCAAATTTTCCCAAATAAATAAAACCTTCCCAATGAAGGGTTAAACGTAGAAGGATTGGGAAATTTTCTTCAAGCTCTGCTGCTAGGAGTTGAACCATCTTCTGAAAATATAACTGAACATACAGATTAAGCTGAAAATGAGGGGGAAGAAGCGAATGATGAGAAAGATATACCTCCCCATAATATAAATCACCTTTCATATCTTACTGATAGCGTGTTTCTGGGAAATTATGAGACCGTTTATTTAAATCAACATCCTTACAACACTCATAGAAAAGTCCAATCTGACAGTCATAATTAATTTCTCCCTACCCAAACAAAGAATTCAACGTTGAATATGGAAAAACAGGCAGAAGCACCTAATTTATTTTGTTTGTTTCAGATTTAGATTACGACCTAATAGAAGATCTTAAAATTTTGAAGGCCACCATTTCTATGTATGAGCTGCTTAAATTTCCTCCAATACAACATGAAATTCTTCAGAACTTGGTTAAACACTAATAGGAAAAAGGTTGTTCCTAGTGGAGACGTGGCCAATTTTAGTAAATTTGCAACGAGGCATGTTAATAATTAACAACAGCCCACAAATGATCCTCCCACACAAAAAAATAAATCCAACGTTCCACCATTTTTATTAATGTTTGAAATTTACAACATAAATGTGTATAACTGCATGGTCGATTATGGGGCTTCATCAAATGTCATGCCTTGGTTTGGTTGTAAAAAAATTATTTTGGACATCAATCCATCTAAAATTAAAATTGCGCAACTTAATCATACTAATGTTAAAGTTGTGGGGGAAATGAAAGATGTGTTTATTAGACTGTCATCTAATCCCAAGGTGCACCAAGTAATTGATATTATAGTGGCTAATATACCTAAAGTGTATGGATTGTTTTTAAGCAGGGATTGGTTGCAAAATCTAAATGGCTAGTTTGCCACAGATTGGTCCCAACTCTGGTTATATCTGAACGAAAAACCGAATAAAATCAGGGTAAATAGAGAGCGTTACATGAAATACATTGTCATTGATTTAAAAGATCCTAATGAAATAGTTTTTTGTAACGATCCTCTCTTGGGAGACTATGGTGTAGACACATTTTTTGGAATTTTTGTTATTGAAATCTCTCCTTTTTTTTTGATTCAGAACAACAATATGAAATTGTATCTTGTACCAAGGTGGTTGCACTAGATCAAATTGTAATTGATGTAAATACTGTGAAAAGTGATGTATATAATGGATTTTGGTCTTTATACTTTGATGGATCTAAATCCAAAGATGGTGTCAATGCTACTAGTTTGTTACTAGATCCTAAAGGTAATAAGCCATTTATCTCATGTAGATTAGAATTTAATTGTACAAATAACATTGCATAATACGAGGCTCTTATCCAGGGACTCAAAAAGGCTATTGATCTCAATGTTAATCTATTGACTATCTTTGGGGAAAATGAAACCGTAGTCAAGCAAGTACAAAATTCTATTCACTGTGTTTTTGCTCACTTGAAGAACTATCAAGTAGAGGTATGGAATTTGATGTATAATTTCCTACCTTTTGATATCAATTCAATTCCTAGATCTAGTAATCAAGAAGCAAATTTGTTAGCTAACATAACACCTAGACTAATACCTGTTGAAGGTTTTTCTCTTGATTCATTTTCTCTTGAGTTAATCTTCAGACCATCTATTCCTGACAATATTACTAATTGGCATGTGTTTGATGATGACCAACATATTATCGATTTTGTATATATGGAAGACACATTTCAAGACACAACAATTGAGGAAATTACTCCCAAAGAAGATCTCCTAAATTTCTCAGTAATACACAATCAATGGTCAATAGAGGATTCATTCAATCTGGTAAATTCTACTCCAAAATCTGTTATCAGATTAGAGAAATTTATGATATTCAAGATAAATTTAAAGGGGTTGTGAATTACAAGGCAAATAGCTCCTCTATGAAATATGAAATCATTAATTTAGGAATTGAAAGTAACCCCCATAACATAAATTTAGGCTCTGGCTGCATCAAAAAGGAAAGATTATCTTTCATCAAATTGTTCAAAGAATACAAGGATGTATTCGCTTAGACATATGACGTTTTAAAAACATTTGATCCCAATATTATAAAAATGTTATTCCAATGAAACCCAAGGATAAATCATTTCAAAAAAATCTTATAAATATACATCCTAATCTTGAAACTTCTGTTAAAAAGCAATTGAACAAACTTTTACCTGCTACGATAACATTTCCTTTCCACCATACCTAGTGGGTATCCAATTTAGTTCCAGTTAGGAAGAAAAATGGGAATATTTGACTTTGTGTTGATTTCTGCAACCTAAATAGAGCATCTAACAAAGATAACTACCCACTTCCACCCATGGAGTAGATTTTACAACATGTCTTTGGTTTTGAAATGCTATCCTTATTGGACGATTTTTCGGGTTATAACCAGGTTCTAGTCTCTCCATTAGATCACCTCAAAACCACCTTTAGAACCCCATGGGGCACCTTTTCATATAGGAAGATTCCTTTTAGATTAGTAAATGCCCGAGTTACCTTCCAGAGAGAAATGTATATTTCTTTCCACGACTTGATTAATCATTCATTTGTTGTGTATTTAGACGATGCCACTGTCTACTCAGAAAAAAATATTAGACAACCTATCTCATTAATGTATTTTAACGTTGCAAAAAATATGGTATTTCCCTCAATCCCAAAAAGACTATTTTCATTGTTAACCAAGGTAAATTGCTTGGTTTTATAGTCTCAAAAAATGGAATGATGATAGACCCAAAAATAACTCAGGCCATCGCCAATCTATCATATCCTACCTCCAAGAATGCCATGCGGTCCTTTTTGGGGAAAATAAATTTTGTTAGGAGATTCGTTCCTAGATTTTCCGAGAATATGAGGCCATTACAAAACTTGATTAAAAAGGATGTTGTTTTTAAATGGGATACTTAGGAGAAAGATGATTTTGTTACAATCAAACAAGCCATATCCGAAGCACCTACTTTAATGAGTCCTGATTTTGCTAAAGACTTAGCCCTCTACACTTTTGCAACTAATATTTATTACACTATTGGCCTCACTCAAAAGAACGATAAAAATGATGAAATCCCCATCTCCTTCATGATCTCCGCTTTTAAAGGGGAAAAATTTAATTATTCAGCTATGGATAAACAAGCCTTTGATGTCTTTAAGGTAGTAAAACATTTTATACCACACCCGCTGTAATATAAAACTAAAGTAATTTTCCCTTACACAACAGTTAGGAATTTATTAGTCCAGAAGGAGCTCGATGAAAAAAGAGCTCACTAGATGACAACACTCCAAGAATACGACCTTGAAATTAAACCAACTCAAATTGTTAGAGGAAAAGGTCTTTGTAAATTAGTTGTTGATTCTATTAATGCACGTAATGTAGATTTCTATTTAGCAGATGAAGGATTTCTACTTGAAAATGAAATTTCATTTATTCCAGACACCCTTGATTCTTGGTATACTATGTAAAGTTTTTTTTGGTGCATGGAACCACTCCAAAACACCTAGATCCAATGAAAATGAGACACCACTTACAACCCCCTTTCAGGTCTTTAACAATATACTTTTCAGATTTTTTTTTGATGGAGTCCTACTACATAGTTTTGAATGTGAAGACTCTGAAAAGGTCTTGACAAAAATACATCCAGGATTTGCGGGAGGCCATTTTGGAGGAGACACCACTGCTCATAAAGTAATGAGAGATGGATAATACTAGCCAACATGGTTTAAATATGCTCATGCCTTAGCTCAAAAATGTCAAATTTGTCAAAAAGAAGCATGCATAGTAAAAATGATTGCTTTTCCTTTGCGGCCTATTTTCGTTGATGCTCCATTTTAGCAATGGGGATTGGATATTGTTGGGCACATTAATCCTGCTTCATATCTCCAACACAAGTTCATCTTGATGACAACAGATTAATTCACAAGATGGGTGGAGGCGATACCTCTTAAAGTGGTTAATACCAACCAAGTGATATCTTTCCTTGAAACCAATATTATCACTCGTTTTGGTATTCTTGAGTCTCTGGTTTTTGATAATGAATCCTACTTTTAATCTCTAGATTTGAATACATATGTCTTAGAAAAGGGAATTAAAGTTAAGTATTCAGTGAGCTACTACCATCAGGACAATAGGATTGTTGAATCCACCAATAAAAATTTGATTAAGATCTTGAAAAGAACATTAGCAAATCATCACAAAAATTGTCATACTTCTTTGTTTAATGCATTGTGAGATGATAGGGTAACCCCTAAGGTGACCATTGGTAATTATCCTTTATTTCTCGTGTATGGGAGATAAGCAATACTTCCCCCAAACATTTTTCTACCATCATTACAAATATCCCAAAGGGTTCAAGAAATCGAATGTTCTTTTATGGAAAACATAATCAATGCCATGCTAAAACTAGAAGAGGAAAGGACTAAAGCTAAAAGAAGTTTGATCATCATCAACAAATCGTCAAAAAATGGTTTGATGATTGCTCCTCCTTTGATAGGAATTTTGAATTAGGAGACTTAATGCTTAAGTGGGACAAGGCACACGAGGATACAGGAGAACACAACAAGTTTCAACATCTTTGGATGGGACCATTTATTATTACACAAAAACTTGGTCCTAGCACATTCCAAATACAAATGATGGAAGGTTAGTCTGGGACCTTTCTAGTAAACGGTCAAATTTTGAAGAAATACTTTTCTTGATTTCGTCATGGGAGATCACTGTTGTAAATATGTTTTCCAATTTCTCCTTCTTTCTAGTTTGTTGTTTATGAGTATTTATTTGATTTTTGTTTTGTATTGATATATTTTTCCGTTTCCTTTAATTTTGATTTCTCCAACATACTTATCTGGTAATGGTATATTTTCTTCTATGAAATAGCTGAGATCTCATGTGTAAGGAAATATTTTAGAAGATGACACCCTTGTGTCGACTCTCAAATTAATATGATTAATTAACCTTTGGTTTTGAAAAACCTGTCATAAGATTTGATGATAAAACCCTATGAATTTTTCCATCACGAATCAAGAAGCTTTATTTTCAATCTATACTGATGAAATCATAAATGAAATATCTCTATAGAATAAGTTTACTTTTAAAGGAATCATTTTTGGGAAAACATGATTAATCGTCAAGAGTTTAGTAATCTTTAACTTCTTACGCCATCTCGCGCACTTAAGGAGTTTTTCATATTTGCTTCCTCATCCATTAAACAATCTCCCAAGAGATTAAATCATTACCATAGCAGGATCCTTTGTATTTAAAGAAGCAAGAATATATGAGTTTGACTGAAGGATGGGAGGTGTCACCATGAGCTGGCCTATCATGACCATGGAATCTTATAGAGTTACATTACCACTACTGGTCACCAAGCCAGGGTGATGGCCTTCAGTTGCAAGGTTGAAGGAAAAAAGGTCTCATAACGAGCCGATTTGTTCACTTTTGTAGATTGTTGTGGATGACACTGTCGTTAGCTCGTTACCAAGCTAGTGAAGTGGCCTTTGGTTTCCTTCCAAGGAAATAAGAAAACAACACTCATATATTATTACCAAACACTGATTCACTATGTATCTGTAGCTATTGGATGGGATTAAAGCCTCTGAATGGGTTAAAAGGTATCCCTATCAAGGCTATAAACACATATTGGAAGCAGTGGCTATGCATGTGGTATTGAAGTCATTTTTAAATGCTATAACTCGCTCGATTAGCTTGTCTCTCCCAAGATTAATTCCTTGCAAAGTTTATTGTTTTGTATTAATTGCGAGTTTGTATTTTTACAAAGTTTCTAAATGATGTTGGAAATAATTTAGATGTTCGCAAAAATTGTAAAGCATCAACACTACATAAACCTGGGATGGAACTTTTTCAAGTGATTTGAATGTTTAACATTTAGGAACTTCTTACCCTCCATTTCTTGATATTTACAGATTTTAGATTATTGTATAGAGATAACTATACTGCCCAGTAAGTCACCATTTGCTGGCCCAACAAGAAGTCCCTTTCATTTTTATGAAAGTGGAAGGGTACCCCTTGTAAATGATTTTACTTGGTAAGACTTATCATTAAAATCTATTGTTCAAAGTATTGACTACCCATAATTATTACTTACAAAGAATAATTAGTCAACAAAACATCTTGAAAAGTTGTTTTTTCTGTATGTTTCCATGTTTCTTTTGTCATTCCTCATATAGTAATTCTGATTGTGTTTACCAGGCATCTATATATCTGGTTATTCACTGAAGGATCCTAACTAATTTGTTCTCTTGATTCATCATTGTTTGGACATGATTTAAATCATTATCACTTTGAATTTCATGACTGAAAGCATGGAATTCAAAGTTGATCTTCATCAAGTTATGTCAAGGCAATGAAAACGTTTCAGATGCTTGCATATGTTTTTACGACAAGGTCTAATTCTAGTTAACATCGTCAAATCCTAAGTTCTTGCACTTGATTTTAAGTTGGTTGAATGTCAATATTGTCTCAAATTCGAAGCATGTTCTTCTTTGTCATTTTATACTTATTTTTCGTTCCTCCAACTTGTTCTATGAGTTCTTTAATTACACTTTATTGAGATGATTCTTATTGAACTTAGCCCTTGATGTCTAATTATTTTTTTGAAATGTTTTCATAATAACACAATGACATTTGAAGTCTGATTATTTCTAGTTCATTTTTCTGCTTTGGTTGATCATCATGAGTAAAGGAATTAAATGTTATCTTTGATTTTGGTTGATTTAAATGAGTATATGCTAGATAAAGGGCAATGGTTTATCATGTTTCAAACCTAAATCTCATTGTCCTATGTTAGTATGCGTTCAACTAATATCAAAGTATTTTTTTTAGGTTAAACATTATGAATGTTTCTCTAAAGAGGATCATGCTGTACATGAATATCTAACACAACTTATGCTACCAAAACTTTAGTGACCAAGCCTTAGAAAAATTGTTGTCTATGTCATGACAAGAATTTATAAATATCGTGGTGATGTGTCGGGAGATGGATTAATCGTTTGATAATTATTTGACACCTTAAATGTGCCAACTGATGTAAATTGTCATGTATATTATCATACCCATGCATGAGCATCCCATTCTCCTACCTGTTACATGAGTGATTAGAAATCGAGGTATGATGGCATTTTGTGCCACTACCATGTATGTTCAAACAATCATGACTCGTTTATGTTATTTCAGGAACGATGGGTGGTTATGCATTGAGTTCTGTTTCATATCCAATTTCACCGTTTTCCCTATCCCAAGTGAAATTCCCCTCTGTTTTGAGTTTACAAACTCACTTATGGCGCCATTAGTTTGAATTGAAACCAATGGTCTCGAAATCATCCAAGCCTATGATGATGCTTTCACACTTTTGCATATGGTTAGTATGGGGAGAATTATCTAGTATTTACATGACCATAACATCAAAGCGGCTAGAGATATTTCCCAAACATTTAATGAACAAATTGTTCACATAGGAGATTTAGAGTTTCTTGTGGATGAGATATGGATAACATAAGCTACTCGATTGTCACTTGCTGGTGAAAAATGGTTTAAAAACTGCATGGTCAAATATATCCCTTAAAACAAGCTCATGGTTTCCACAAAATTGAGCTACCATAACAAAGGTAAGTTTGTGGCCTTGCTTAAAGGGAAATGACATGATATCATTTTTATCATTAGTTATTTCATTACATGTGAAGGTCAATATGGTTTGGTGTTTTACTATCACATTCTACTGTTAATGAATTCCTAGGGTATGAACTAAATTTTCCTCTTATTATCTTTTGAAGAGCCTAATAAAGATGTCCAAATTTGATCAAAGGGGTTTTAAAAATCCTTATTCAAGCCTTTTCCATTATGACATAATTAGGATTTTGATTGAGCACATACTTGCTCAGATTGGGGATTCGTGGGAGAAATTCATCATGAGAAATGGTTTCTCTGAAAACCCCACTCAGGCGACCAATGTTTCCCTAGGAGAATAAATTCCTCATCAAATTTCGAGGGTTTTACATCAAAATTGTTTAAACGATGAAACCCTACCATCGACCCCTGTGTCAAATAATGGAATTGTTGACCAGGTTGTCCATCAAAATCACGTCATGGATCAATTTAAGTTTTCATCTTTTAATGATGAATTGCATGGGGCTAAGCTAGAGAATGCCTTACATGTTGTTGATGGGTTTTCTATGCCAGTCTTAGCTCGGGTTATCCAAATCATGACCAAGAAATTTAGGGCCGACCTTTGTGGCAACAAACCTGATCCTACAATGGATGAAGCAGACGATATGCCTAAGCCTAAAGTTCAATCCCATGATCACGAAGCTGAACAATTTACCCAACAAACTAATTGAAACCCTGCAAACAAGAGATTAAAAGTTGGGAAGGTTTTAGTAAAGGAAACCATGTTAATTTTAATAAAAAAAAGGCCCGAAGATTATCTCTTATTATCATAAATAAATCCAAGAAACTCTTGAACCTTGATTCTCCAATAGATATTGATGATGAAGACATATCAAAACCCACAATAAATATTCCCTCCCATAGACGAGAGTTTGAGAAGAATGTTCAATATGATTTTGTGCATAATCTCCCACCTTTTCTCAGAGGTTCTAATCAGTTCCCATGCATAGGTGTAAGTCAAAAGGGCGGGTTTCATGACATTAGATTTCCTCTTGTTGATCATCAACTTACAAATAATGAGGGAAGTTCAGGTCAATGCCCTAACTATCGATTCTAGTTGGAAAAGTATCATTCAATTGTGGCTGCTCTTAATCAAAATATAGATTAATTGCATAATGAAAACACACATTTAAGGAAACAAAATAGATTGTTAATGGAGAAACATGAAATAGATATTGCAGAAATGAAAAAGAAATCAGAAGTTGTTGAAGGTCCAGTGGTGATCCAGTCTATAGGAGTAAATTTTATTATCATGTCTGACCCAAAGAATCTGACCAATTCCAAGCCATGATGTCTGGTTCTAGTTTTTCATGTTTGAAATTTCTTTTTGCGTGTTCTTGGTGAGTAATCATTTTCAAATTTATGAGTTAGATCGATATTATTTTATATTATTGTTAGTTTTTTTTTTTTTTTTTAAATTGGTTATAAATTTCTTAATTTAGAGTAGCTACAAAATTAGAGATTTTGTAGCTACTCTTTAAAAGGGTACAAGTTATTGATTTGTTTTTTGTTATTGGTTACATGTATAAATCATGAGATATGCAGATGGTCGCGTTGATATTTTCATGTCCGAGTTTATAAATACAATCGGTCCAGTTACGATTTGGTCACAATAGTTAGTATATCTCACTTGTTTCGATGTGTATTAAGATGATCTTGTGGACTAAGTTAATACATTTAGTTCAATGAACTTTAGCTAAAGTTGTGGAATCCTTATGTTAGTTAGATTTTGAGTTCCTCTTCTATAGTTATGAGATTGAATCACTAGACTATTATTGGTGCTACCCAAACTTTGACGGATTATTGTTTATTTTTGGTTGTTAGTTATGTGATTGATCCTTTTGTTATCATAACTCTATTTCATTATAAAAAGAGTATGATGAGACTGGAGAAAAGGGGAAGGAATAATGAAGACTTCATGAATTTCGTTTTTGTGGAAACAATGAAAGTATCTTTTTTGTGAAGACTTGTTTGTAAGTGTTGTTTTGAATGTCTTTAATTCATGACTTATAGTAGTCTTTTTATTCAAACGCTCATTATCTTTACTTAAGTTAATTTCAAACAAAATCTCGATTGTATCTCAAATTCATATTTGAAATTTGTGTTCTTGAGGAATCTTCATATTGTTATCTAAGGATTAATGTTTAAATTTTTAATTCATTATTCTGACTTACATTAATCTTTCCAGCATAAATAAAACGAAAAAGAGTTATGGTTTCAATTATTGTGATTGATATCATGTATAGTTTTGATAAGCCTCTTTATGAATTATATGTTTGTTTCATTTCATGAAATGTTTTTCATATTGGAACTCATATGTAATTAATTTCTTTTAAATGCAAGAGGGATTGTTGTCATAATTGTTTCTTTTTTTCACATAAACAGAATATTATGATACTCACTTGGCTGTGCCTCATGATAATAAAACTTCATATTCTATATCATCTTTCCTATTAGAAGGATGGATCTTGCATGTCTCTTGCATGTAGACAACGAGTGGTTATTAAATCATTGTGAAAATTGATTCAATTGTTAGATTTAGTCTATGCTCTTGGCCACGATAATTTAATACTTTCATACATATACTTTTGGTGGGATATGATTGTGTTTATTTTTATTTTAAATGTACATCACTCATTATAAGGTTTGACTAAGTTGTTGTGATCAACTTGGTTAACCTTAATTTGTTTGCATTTAAAATTAGTTTTAATTTCCATTTTAGTTTGACTGCTGCGAAATAAAGTAGTTGTTTCTATACTAGTCTACTTTTATAATATCTTTTAATTTTACAATCTTTTTATCTTTTTCTTGATATTTAGTTCTAAAAAAATAAAATCTTTATTTCACAAGGTTTCTGCAATCTTGTAAATCTTGTACAAAGCAGTTAAAGTTTTATTATTTTCTTAGTAGTCATTGTAAATAATAGAGATTTGTTTATAATCAATAGGTTAGTTATAGACCTTCATAAATAGGGCCCGCAGGAAATCTTTTCCATATCTCTTCTCTTACTAGGGGAGATACCCTCATTGGCTAATTGAGCCATAAAAACCATCGGGAACAACCACACCAAATTGCTTAGGTTATTCTTTAAGGACCTCGGACCAGGTTGTTTCCTCTTAGTTGATGAGTGGTCATTTCTTCTCATCAATAGGATGGAGCAAAGATAACCATCCTAAATACAACCACTCAAATCTACTTGTAAATAAGAAGAAATGGAATTTGAATAAGGATATGAAAAAGTACCGTGACCACCATAAAATCCCTTGGCACAACAAGGAATAATGTTTCACTAGACAATCTTTATCAATCGAGCTAAATGCCTTGGATTTGGATTTAGTCTCGACACCAAAAGAGTCCAAAGACAGGGGGAAATGGATCATCAATGTGGAACTCATTGTTATTATCACCACCAAAAAGATACGTCCAGAGGAGCTTGAGGAAAATGAGCAACTCTTCCACTCACAAATCTGGGTGAAGGGGAAGCCACTACATTTCATTTTTTATAGTGGTAGCCAAAATAACTCGATCTCAACATAGGTCATCAAGAATATGAAACTACTAATGAAATTGCACCCAAGGACATACACCATCAGTTTCTAAGCCAAGGACGAGACATCCATGCTAGTCAATATTGTCACCTGTAATATGACATCAAACACTTCGAAGCTGAGTTATTGTGTGATGTTCTCTGCTTGAAGTTTTTGATGTTTTTTAGGTCAACCATATATGTGGAAGCATCATGTTGTTTACTACTATAGGCCATTTTTTTTCATTGTCACCTTGGGAGATTTGCTCTACAAGATAATAGAAGTAGCTCTGAGTATCATAAAATATATGATCATTACTAAGTAGTGAAATAAGATAATTTTCATATTGGGAGAATTTTTCTCTTCATGGTTCAATCAAATGAAAAAAAAAATCACCATGACCGACGCTAAGCCCCTATAAGGGGTCCCTCTATGCAACAAATACATGTAGGTTAGTTGGTGGAAGATTACAAATACATCTTCACTTCACCTATAGGAGTACCTCTACATTTTCAAGTAAAGCATGCAATTGATTTGACACTAGGTTCCCCTTGCCCAATGGCCTATACACAAATGCTACCTTTTGGAGAATGAAGAGATCAAAAGACAAATTCGAGAGTTGATATAGAAATGACACATTCGACCAAGCTCCTCACCTTGGGGGAGCCTTATTATGTTGGTTTTAAAGAAGGATGGAACATTTAATATTTGTATTGACTATAGACTCTTGAACAAAATCATAGTTAAGAATGAGTACCCCATCCCCCAAATCGATGATTTTCTTGATTATCTCAAAGGAGACATGTTTTTCAGCAAAATAGATCTTAAGTTAGGCTATCACTAGATGTCAATAAGTCAACTAATGTGTGGAATACAACCTTTAAATCTAAGGAAGGACTATTTTAGTAGTTGGTTATTCCTTTGCGCTTAACTAATGTGCCAATGAAGTTAAGAAGGATGATGAATACTGGTCACCAATTCCTTTGTGGTTGTATACCTAGATAATATCCTCATCTTTAACAAAACTTGGGAAGATCATTTGAATTTTATTCAACAAGTATTGATGACAACATAAGTTATATGCTAACCTGAAGAAGTTCTCATTCAATGTGTATAGAATTCAATATCTAGGGTGCATCATGGATGAGCACGGTGTACAAATGGATGTGGCAAAGATCCAAGTCATTTTCAACTTTTTGGCCCCAAAGATACTAATGGATCTTTATAACACCTTGGACATCACAAATTTTATGACAAGTTTGTGTAGGGTTCTCTCATATTGCTTGGACCTTGAGCAAAGTGACTAAGGGTGGAGCCAAGTCCAAGTTTATTTCGACTAAGGAGCAACAAATAATTTAAGGAGCTAAAGTGTCATCTATGTACATTACTAGTCCCGATTTTGGAAAATCTGCCACAATCATTTGAAATCGAGATAGGTGCCTCAAATAATGTTCTCAATACATTCCTCACACAATAGAGGAAATTTGATGGCATACCATAGAAAAACACCCTTTGACATGGTTTGTAGACATCCCACCTATGACAAATAACTTTACTCCAATGTTCATGCATATTGGTAGTGGAAGCATTATATTATAGGAAAGAAAAAAATAATCCACACCTATCACATGCCTTTGTAGTTTAAGTGAACAAAGGGTGAGTTATAGAATGAATTCCATTAGAAATAGTCCACCAATGTTGCTCAACATCTTCTTCATAATGACTGTGAAATAGAGGTAGTTACAGGGAGGAATTATTCACCTAACTTGTTATTCTTATCTGACTACTAGGGATTAGAAGGAATCCTATAGGACCTAATTGCTCTACCAAGTGAGATGTCCTTAGAGAAACACTAAAAAAACTTGACAACATTGTGGATAACGTATTGCTACCTTTGATAGTTACACTCAAACTATTCACTGACATTGTCGCAGATGCACTTTGATTACTAACAACACACACACTTGCACTATGTGTAACAACAATAACAAGGGTTAAAATAATTAAAAAAGTCTCAACTATGAGATCAATGGTCTTGGTCAATGTCTCCACACTTGAAAATTGATGATTGCAATTAATATCCTCGATGAAAAACAATGTTCTAACGTAAATTGGCAACTGTTCGAACACTTCACTAACCCAAAGAGTAAATTCACACTTCAACTCTACGCATGTGGCATCATATTTCTAGGGAAGGAAACAATGGGTTTGTGCAACTCTGAAGTAGATGATCGAGATAGGGAAAATGACCATGAAATTTGAATGGTAGTAGGATCCTCCTCTTTTCCATTCAAGAACTGTGGTGAAGATGCTCTGGTTTTCAAGTACCCTGGTTATACTATGAGCATCGTAGTTTCAATTTTCATGGTTTATTATTAATTATTCGTGAAATTATGTTTGTGGGATAATATTGTTTCTATGAGTTGATTTCTCTATTTGTGTCATTGGAGATATATAAGAAATTGTGCTTGGGATAGAGGTTCCTTTCCTTTCTTCTTTCCCATATAGAATATGTCTCGTCTATGGGTATTTTATATTTTTCTAGACGACCATCAATCCGCTAACCTATTGACCAAAATCATTTTCTATGAGTCCTCTACACCTACAATTTCCCTACAGTCCTCAATTGGAAATCTTCGAGGGTTTAGATCTCACATGGAATTTCGAGTCTGTTTATTGGCCATCGCATCTGTGTAGTTAGGTTCTCAATTCAAATCTGACATTTTCCAGGGCATCAATACTAATCTATACCCTCAAAATAATATAACTGGGACATGTGCGAGTAGGAATACCCTCCATCCAGTTTTTGGGATAAATTCAAGACAAAAGGGGCATTGTTATTGCACTCCCTCCCCCCTCCCCTCGTAAATTGCAAATTGGTTTATGTGTGAAAATATGTGGAGATAGAGAGAAATTGGCCATGCCACTATGGATCCCTCATGAAATGAGATCAAACATATTTTAAGGAAGCATGGAGACATTTTTTAAGGTTCGAGAATTCAAATTGGGGAATTTGCAGCCAATTTCAACAACATAGAACTTATGAAAAATACTTTAGAGAAAGAGAGGTAGAGGACATGTGCCCTAGAGCAGACGGTGGAAATGCTTCTTTAAAGTATGGAATCCATGGAAAATGAATGCAATCAATCAAGAATAAGAGAGGAAGAGAGA
The DNA here is from genome assembly GCA_009831015.1 of Picea engelmannii. NCBI lineage: Eukaryota > Viridiplantae > Streptophyta > Pinopsida > Pinales > Pinaceae > Picea > Picea engelmannii. Next base: position 1,270,598 of record ML780971.1, read on the forward strand.
TATTAGATCAATGAGCTAGAGTAGATAGTAGCAAGGATTCTCCAACGTATGGACACCCTATAATAGGAATGCACTCAACTAAGAACAAGGGAAAATCCCCAACATTCTAATTTAGGATCCAACAATCAAATTAGAGGAATCTATCGAGCTGGAAAATCTTGTGAGGACCAATAAGGATGGGAAATGGAGCCAATTGAAACTGAAGATAACATGCCAAGTAAAGTTGAAATTCAGGAAGAACCAGAAATTGAATCAACATCTTGAACATGTATTTCAAATGTATCTTGCTACTAGGACAATATATGAGAATATATGGCAGTTGGTCTGCCGATATGTATAAGAAATTTCATATTTTCTATGATAGTAGGACAATAGAAATGGACTCAGTATGTGATGAGCCAAATTTTGCAATAATTTTGACTACTTATTTGCTTTGATGCAACCCTTTATATATATAAAATCTCCAGTTTCTTTTTAAAAAAAATGTGTCTTCAAGGCATCTATCTCAACAACCAATAATCAAAAGAGAGTATGAAAAACCTTCATGGAAATTTTAGCATGATATATATGAAACTTAGCTAAACAATTTCACAAGAAACAATCCAACATTTCCTCGATTATCTTCATAAACATGAAAATATCTAAAAATCAATACTAATACCTTATAAACCTTGTGATCCAAGTCTTTGGTAAATGGGGCACTTCTTGGAACAAACATGAATTTAAGAGGGATAAAAGGCCATTAGAACTAGATATATATAGGAAAAAATGATGTCATTTTAAGGACTCACCATCCCTTCCTACCAAAATTGTTGCATGTCCTCATGCAACCCTTCATTCTTGTTCATGAATTTTGGAGTTGAGGTCACTCTAGTTGAAGGTTGGGTGACCAAATTTCTTTGAGGCATAAAAACCTAAAGATCTACCCACTGGGATTCATTGATCTATATCTACAAATCCATCCCATTGTAAAGTTGTTCTATATACCATGGCAGGGAAGTAGATGAGAGAGAAATAAAAACTTAATCTCATCCACCTTGTACCATGTCTCCTCATGAAATTCACATAGTATTCTACTTTTTCCAAGGAAAGGTTGAATAATGGATATGTAGTGGGATCCCTTTCTCTCAAAAGGAGTAGGTAACCCCATCCATCAATCACGAGAAGTCAATAATTTCTCCAAGGCATGGTCATGACTAATATCTTCAAGGTCAACAATGGCCAATTGTTGATTGTTTCTGACTCTCACTATGTTTCTTGGATCAACCAATAGTATGTGATAATCCTCCACAAAAACCAAGGGTAAAGTGTGTTCATATCTTATGATGAGGCTGGAGTTTTCCTCTACCATGTCATAAAATACTGACCCTCTTTCCATAGGATTTAGTTATAAAGGAAATAAGAGAAGGCTCAAAGATGAACATCCTTGACATAGGGGTTAAGATTCTGTTACGAGGGGAAAACTCTCTATGGTCAAGGGTAAACCACAAAAAATGGGTATGAGTGCAGAAATCAACTCAATTCCATTGTATGCCATATAAACTAATGTGAAAGATAAGAAAGAGGCCTACCTCGATCCAACGTTCGATGATGTTCCATTGTTGAGTACTTCGACCCAAAGCTTTATACTTGCAATAAGTTCTCAACAAACAAGCATAGCAAGTACATGGTGATAGTATAAAGGGGTTAGCACATTATATAACATAATCCATTAATAAACATTACAAACATGCCCATGGATAATAATCATATATTTGCACGATACCAATAGGATGGGAAATGAGTATTTCTATTAATAATTGATCAGCAGAAGTGACAACATTACAGACTTCCGTGTCGGCACGGTTTGAAACCAAGGAACCAAGTTCCTTCCAACTGGGCCTCCACCACTTCAATTCTCCACCAAAGGCAAGCTCATAGGACAGAGACAATGAGGTTCTGTCAACAATAGGGAAAGATCTTGGGGGCTGAACACTGTGTTTAGACTTGAGGGACAAAGAGATGCTGACTCAATATGAAGTAATTTCTCCAGAGTACTTTTCTCTCAAAGTTGAATGCTTTATCCTTCTTTCCATAACTCAAAATTATGCTTTTATAGTCTTCAAAATGAAAATGAAGGGCCGAGTTGGAACGTTTCCAGTATGTGGAAGGCCAAGGATCAGAGATCTCCTATCGTGACATGGAAACCTGACTCCATTTTGTATTTTCTGGAACAAATCCTGATGTACGCGGGCTGTAGTGGAGCAACCTGTGTATACACATGCTGTATAGCATATAGGGCACATATATGTGGAAAATGTGTATTTTTGGCTCTGGATTCATCAAAAAGGGATGACAAGTCTGCATAGGGAAATGGAAAAAGGACCTTTGTGCAAGATAACAATGGTGGGGTAAATCTTGCTATAACAGATTCCCCCTAATGTGTGAGATCATAGGAGTATTTGCGATGACCGAAATACATTATAAATAACCTAGGAGTGCAGTGGTGGAGAACTAGCTGGGTGAACACGATTGCTCATTACATTCTATATTGACTTTGCATACATGGCTGCCAAGAATGCAATGTAGATCCATGTGGAAAATATACCAAATAAGTGTCCGTGTCCAGGAATAGGCAAATATAAATGCGGTTATATGCCAAAAGTTGTCATAGTCATGAACAAGGCCCAGTGAAACCAATCTCAAAATCAATCTGAAGATATCTGTATACCATGGAGTACAATCTGATCTCCCATGATCACTGAAGTCGAATAGGTGTTGGTCCAATGAAAGGGAAGCAATAACTCAGGAAAGTTGCAACCACATGTGATGTCTTCAAGTCTTCTACACTATCTGCCAAGGGTGAAATTCTACATCATGTGAATAAAGGAGTTGAGGTCGAACACAATGAGACATCGTTTGATTACTGGTCATTGAGGTATACCATTAACAAATGCGAGACAACCTACCAATAGTGAAAGTAGTTATCAAGACACCGAGTACATTCATACAAGTGTGAATAAAGGAGTCAGTGTCGAACACTTGAGAAATCCATTGATTATGAGACATTGATGTATTCCCATCTGTCAATGGCGAGAGAGCCTGCCACTAATGACTGCAAGCCTCAAGGTACTCATAAAAATCTAGGTCCCATATCCAGAATAAATGAGTTGAAGTTGATGGAAAGAGACCCATTGAAAGGAGAGCATTAAGGCATCTCTCATCAGTCAACATGAGGAACAAAGAAGAAGCTTCATGATTTGGTGGAGATTGGACGAAGAACATGTTCACGAATCAATGACCCTGTGCATCTTTCGCGTGTACCAAGTGTAAGTGGTATATGAAAAAGACCCTTTGAATAACAACCAATGATGAAAACGATTGACAAAGGCAAGGAAACAACCAATAAAGCTAATGGCATGCAAGACACTGCACGAATCCCAAAGTGTGAATAGATGTCTTACCGTCGAACACAAGGGAAACCACCCAGTCAGCGACAATGATGAAATGTCAATTGCTGGGTTCAAGGTGACCTACCGATGATGCAAGTAGGGCCAGGGTGCATTATAAGACCATAGTATCATGTGATTCTGAGACAAACTGAGGGTATGGCTGACATGCAAAGTCAAGATTTCTGAGGAGTGGCCAACACAGTTTGATAGAACTCCTTTGAACAAGAGCATGAGACATATGGTGGAATTTGGCAGCATAGACTCAATGATGTGACTATTAGATGCAGGAGGCATCAATAACATTCTCTATAGGGAATGGAATTGTAACTAGTTAGTAGAGAAAACTCTGTAACGAGATCAACTTCCTAAGGCCATGCTAAATCCAAAATTATGATGACACAAGGACTCAATAATTTTGTGCTATGTTCAAAGGCAACACGACTGCTGCCAATTATAATATAGTACTCCCTTCCTGTCCATCTTTTTTTTTTTTTTCATAACAAATGAATGCTATGATACAGAGGAGGAAACGAGTGTCGCAAGTAAGAAAAAATAGTTCCAACAGTGGAACGTACCTATGCTTAATGCAAGGAAATGCATGCGAGAGATGGAAACTCGGGGTGTTGTTCCCTCCAGGATATAGGATGTCAAACTACGAAGGATATAAACAAGGCTATGCTTGGTTGAGGATGCAAAAACTACTTAGGCAATGGTTTATAATGCAAAGCGAGAACCAACTAAAGGCTCAACACTGCAAGCGAGGGAATGAGATACAATCACAACTTAACACCAAAAAATATCCTTTTTTATGTCTTGTAGTCTACTTGGTGTGAAAAAGGGGTAAACTTGTGCCAAATAGACGTCTTTTCAAATCCAATTTACGAGTGTGAAAAAGACAAGTTCACTCGACAATCTTTTCTATTTTTTATAACGAGTCAGAAAAGAGCTTAACTAAGACTCATGACCTTTCAAATCCAATTTAACGAGTGTGAAAGGGACAAATCACTCGACAATATTTTTGGTTTTTAGACGAGTCGGAAAAGAGTTTAACTAAGACTCATTTTTGGGAGTCTTCGGGGAATAAGGCCACGTGTGCATGGGTGAGAAATGAGGCTCATCATAAGGTCATGTATTGAATTATAATGGACTTCCGGTCCTAAGGAAAAAATCGACATGGGCACCAAATGCTAAATAGGATTTAACTAGGGCACCCATGTTTGGTAAGTCTCTACCATTTATTAGTGACACTATTTATAGCAGACGAGAGGTTCTCTGTCGCAAAAAATGGGTTCGTTCCTAAGGTGTTACAAGTGGTAGTCGAAGGATAATGCAAAAATGCACGATGGAGTGGATGCCTATCTTATATGATAGGTTATGAAAATACCTACCTGAGGTGATGAACGACCAATCATGACGTTGAAACCCGCAAGAAAACTGAGTCAAAACTAGAAAAACTAGTTCAAAACCACTCTTGAATTAGTCCATAAGGTGAAAAAATAGAATGAAACTATATAAAGTGGATAAAAATAGCATGAAACTATATAAAGTAGGTAAAAATAGCTTATAAATAGTAATAAAATACAAAATTACTGTATCATTTTGATTTTTACCCAAATAGTGCAATTTGGACCAAAATACCTCCAAGATTCAAACGATGATTGCAGGAGCATCAGGCAACGGAATCACGAACCGTCTAGATTAGGTAACTCTTCATCTCATCCTCTTCAAATTCAGTGGATTACATTTCTGACTTAGGTTTCCATTTTTTAGTTTTTGATGGCGTAAATTAGGATTTTCGGTATACACGGGTCGCCTTTGTTAAGGTCGCGTGTATGACAAGATAAACACCCCTGTGTGAACCACAGGGAGCGTGTATTAAGCCCTACACGCGACAGTGCAAAGAAAGTCGTGTATAGGTATGTAAATGGCCAAAAGAGGGGTTCTAACTCAAAAAATTGATTTGTTTTTTGCAGGATGGTCCTAGAATGGAGAGAGAGAGAGAATGAGGAGGTAGATGCAGCTGTGGATCAAGATCTGGTGGCTCAAGCGTCTCTAAAAAGATGTGGCTTGTAAAAATTTTGGGCTCTCAAAGGAATGAGGGCCCAAGTGAGGTTGTTGGAGATGTTGGTGGGTTACTGGGACCCTGATAGAGAGAGCTTTATCCTTGATGGACAACCATTGAGGATCGAGGTAGAGGACATCTACTTCTTGACTAGTCTATCATGCCGAGGGAAGGTTGTGAACCTCAAGTCACGTGGAGTAGGGAGTGGGATGAAGATCCAGGAGTATATCGATGCCCACTATGTAGCAGAAACTCCCAAGGTGGGAAGCCAAGTCCCCATCCAGGCAATAAGTAACCTCAGTTTGAAGATCATTGTGCTTGTGCTTACCAGGATCATAGGTTTGGCCTTGCTGCATCAAGCATCGAGACCGCTTATCTTTTACCCAGTAGAGTGTGCTAGACATACTGTCTATGATTGGTGTACCTCACTCCTAGCCAATATGAAAGGTCAGCTGACATAGTGCAAATAGGGGAGTAAGCGAAACTTTAGGTTTGCCTCTATTCTTTGTAGTTTCTTTTTCGAGCGGGTTCCAGGTCTGGGACCTAGAGTGGAGATCCTTCCTAGAGAACCACGTGATCCGAACATGGTGCGGTGGATTGAGGTCATGAGATGGTAGGGGGGTGGTAGGGTATCAACACCCTACAATGATGATTTTTTCTTTTGGTGGCGGCGACAAGTCATTTCTCTGGATGATTATCCCTATGTGGGGATCGATTTCAAAGGAGATCCTAATATGCCACTTCCACTAGGGGCCGCCTATGGTGATATAGGTAACAAGTTTTTAAATATTTCATTTTTTTTGTATTTTTGTATTTAAGGAACATTTTTTTTTTTTTTTGGATGGTGTTTAAATATTAACTAGACACTTGTGTAATCACAGACGTGGGTCCATGACGGCTAGAGGGATTTCTTCGACATATACGGAGGAACCAAGAAGATGAGGCGATGGGAGGAGAAGCAGAGAGGGTCCTACAAAACGTGCAGACCAACCTGTCTTGTTTGACACAGAGGATTCCTATGGTTTAGGTAGAGCATCTACCTGAAGCCATGTAGTGACAGGTGGTTGGTGTACCTAGAGCATGGGTACGACTCTTCTGCCATCTCACAAACGCCGTGGTTTTCTACCATGACACACATCCGACGCCATAGGTGTAGATGTCATGGGACATGTATACCGGATGTATATGTGTATTAAGGGTTTTAGCCCTAATTTTGTAATATAAACACCATATTTTGAAATATATAAAAAGGGATTTTCGGCTTTACTTATATCTTACAATTTGTACATTTATTTAATGGTTTTCTTTGCTTTATTAATGTGACAAATTCCAATCTAAAACATAATAGCGTAGGCATCAGATACATGATTAGAACTCCTAGGAATGTGATAATATGTAATAAAATCAAATTGCCATTCTAAAAGACGTACTCACATGAATCGACAGAGTAAAGTAGGATCATGCATGCGGTAACGACCGTTCAACTGACATACTACTAACTGGGAATCCAGGCAAACTTATAAAGAGCGAATACCATGTGAGATAGCATCACAAAAAAGTTATATGACGACGCTATATTCAGCCACATTATTCGTGGATGGCCCTTGGCATACGCCACTTGAAGACACCAGCATACCCTCAGGTGAGTAAACCACCCAAGCGGTGGAAGCTAAGTTCCGTGTATGATGGCTGGCTCCATTTTTGAATCCTAGGTAGACCGAAGACTCCGTTGACATCTGCCAACAAAGGGAAAACTTGATAAGAAAGCTAAAGACAAAACAAAAAGGGGGAAAGAGATGTATATACACTAAATTTACATTAGTATACAAAGAGTTTCGCCCAAGCCTGGGGCTCAAGCGTAGTACCTTTTCAAGTAGATCCCATTTCTGGGCTCGACCATTTTATTCCCTTCATAATATTCTAACTCGTAGGCTCCTTTTTCTAGAACACGTTGCACGATGTAAGGACCATGCCACATGGGTTTAAATCTCCCTGCCCCTAGAGGTTCTTTGGCTTGGTCATACAAGAGGACCAAGTCACCCTTAACATACAACCGAGGACAAACATACTTGTCGTACTGAACCTTGACACGTTTCTTGTTTGCCTCAATAGTCTTAAAGGAATCTCGACGTTCCTTGTCAAGACTCTCTAGGTGCACAAGGCGTCACTCTAAGTCTGAAGTGTCAGGTAGGAGCTCAACTACCAACTTGAGAGAAGGGATTTCGCATTCAACAGGAAGGTTCGACTCCACACCGTGCACTAACTAAAAAGGGGAAAAATCTGTGGCAGTCTTAACCGAGGTTTGGTATGCCCAAAGTATAGGATATATCATGATGTGCCAATTGGAATTACTCTGAGTGACATTTTTTTGCAAAATTGTCTTCAGAGATTTGTTGATGACCTCTACTTGCCCATTTTTCTGGGGGTAATAAGGGGATGAATGGCTGTGTCTAAACCCCAGTTTAGATGCTATTTCTACCATCATTTCATTTTGAAAGTGACTTCCATGATCAGTGACATTCTCACTCGGGATACCGAACCAGGCGATAATTTGGTTGAACACGAAGAAGGCTGCAGTCTTCCCATCGTATTTTATAGTAGGCATGGCCTTGACCCACTTGGTAAAGTAGTCGACGACCATGATAATGTGTTGATTCCCCCCAGTTGAAGTTGGGTTGCAATCGACAAAATCTACCCCCCACTTAGTGAAGGGACCGATGGTAATGACTGGGTGAAGAGGGGCTATATGTGAGTGCATTTTTTGAGTGAACACCTAGTAGGGGTGACACTTCTTAACTTCTTGATACCATATTTAAATAAAGTAGGCCAGAAATAACCGGCTCGCATAATTTTTTAGGCTGTCGCAAGATCAGATAGGTGACCACCACAAGCCCCTTTGTGGTAGTCGTTTAGGACTGACTCGGCTTCCTCGTGAGTTAAGCAACAACACAAGATATTATCTACTCCTCAACGATACAAAGTGTCGCTGACGATGGTATAATTTTTGGCTTGGTATCTAACACACCGTCGATCATCTCACGAGAGATGTTGAGTGAACTTCAAGGTTTGAAGATATAAAACAATGTCTCCATACCAGGGGTGGGACGATGAGACAAGGAAAATGTGTTCATTCGCAAATGAATCAACATGGATAACATCCTCATCTAATCGTGGAAAATCAGATATTAACTTTGCAAAAAATAGCGATTTCTTGGACTTGGTTGAAGCAAAGTCGAGATCAAACTCCCTTAAGATGATAATCCATTTATTATATTTCCCCCCTATGATATGCCTGGTAAGAACGTATTGAAATGGATTGAAATCAACAACCACTGTAGTCTTGCAAATCAATATATAGTGACATAAACGTTGGACTTCATGAACGACAACCAAATCTAGCTTTTCAATGTTAGAGTAATTAAGCTCAGGATCGACTAGATTTTGACTAAGATAGTAGATGATGTGCTCATGGAGCTCATCATCCTCCTGAACTAGAACCATACCAATCGTCTCTTCAGACACATCAATATACAACAAGTAATCTCTACTGTAATCAAGGGATTTCAGCAGAGGGGCCGATACCAAGGCTTTCTTCAAAGCGTCGAAAGACTCCTGGGCTTGCTCATCCTAGATAAAAGGTGTTTCCTTCTTCAATAGGTGCATGAAACCCTTAGTGATATTGGCACAATTCACTATGAAGCGACGTAGAAACTTAACTTTCCCCTGTAAACCTTGAATTTGTCTAATCATGCGTGGGGGAGGCAATTGAAGTATTGCCTCAATCTTAAGAGGATCTACCATGATCCCAGTCTCAAAAACTAAAAATTCTAAGAGACGACCAGACTTAATGCAAAATATGCATTTGTGAGGGTTTAACCAAATTCTATAGTAACAACATCTTTCAAAAACTAGCCAAAAGGTGTATAAGATGATCCACTCTCTTGTGAGAGTGAGCAGCAAGATCATCAAGGTAGGCTTTGAATATGTGATTGAGATCGTGAAAAGTGAAAGTCATGGCACGTTGGAAGGTTGCTTCGACATTTTTAAGGCTGAAAGGCATTTTTCGGTATGCAAAATTACCCCAAGGAAATATAAATTCCATCTTGTGTTGGTTTTCAGGTTTGATCTGGATTTGGTTATAGCCTGAAAATCTGCCCATAAAATAAAATATCTCACTTCTCGCACACTCATCGAGAATCTGATCAATGAAAGGCATGGGGAAGTTATCTTTAGGACAAGCCTTGTTCAGGTCGCAAAATTCCATACACACACGGATGGTTCCTTTCTTTTTATTCACAGGAATAGTGTTGCATACCCATTTGGTCAAGGGAACTGGGTAGATGAAGCCAGTGTTAAGTATATTCTCCACCTTTGCCTTAATAGCAGGGGCCTTCCTGGGATTTACAGCTCTAAGACGTTGTCGAACAGATTCCACCAAGAATCATCTTGGAAAATGAAATTAAACTGGTACAAATCACAGAGAAAGTTTTGGTCATGGGATGAAATTGAAGAAAATATATCCACAAATTCCTCTTGAGAATATATTTCACTTGAATTCCCAATAGCTATTCATTGGATTAAAAAATGAGTCCATCTCTCATATAGAAATATAACATAAATTCTTGAAGGAGATTTTCAAGATAGTGTTTGTAATGATAATCCAGATACATGTTGTATCACATGTTAACAATGTGTTAATTGCTCTTTACAATCCCTTATTATATATTTCCACTTTTCCTCTTGGGCTAGATACATGCCAAACCACTTCTCTTTCATTTTTTGGATAACTTGCTAGTGGCTTTCCTTGTCAATAATTCTTAGATCAAATAATTCATCTTTGTCTCTCCAAATAGGAAAATCAAGTTCCAATTGTAGAAAGGCATAAGTATTAACCATAATTTCATCTAAAATAACACCAATAAATTGATTAGCAAAGGAGAGTCTATCCTTGGTTTTTACATTAGATGACTCAACTGATGCATTTGTATGATCAATGGATTTCAATAGGACATCCATATTTGAAGCCTTTGATTTATATTTTGAGAGACTCCTTTTCAATTTCAAATTTTGTAACCGAAGCTTCTTATTTTCTTTGAGTAACCCTAAGTAAGAGCGTTTCTTAGAACAAAAAGGATTACAAACTTTAGGCATGTGGTACTTACCTTTAGGTCTTTGATTTCTTGTGCTCAGAAGATCTTATATTGATGTTGTTGGTTGACAATTTTCCTTTGAGTTCATCTTGAATTGAGAATCAATATCCATTGGGCATAAAGATTCAAAGACAAGTGACATGGTCTAGGTATCCAATACACCCTCTAAATACAGTGGTATGGTTTCTCCACCTTTAAATTGGTCTGATTTTGATTTTGTAGCAATGTGCACCACCAAAATTGAGGTAGAGGAAATACCCCATAATTGCTTCCTCTGACTTTGTCGTACAAGGGGTAGTAAAAACCTAGCATTTTTGTTTGATTATTTTCCTAACAAGGAATGTGGCCCAAGTTCGATATTCTGTTTCCATTTTTTCCACAATAAACATATTAATAAGGCCATGATGGTAGAGCCCCATCTTTGGTTCTGTTCTCCTTTGAATTTTTGATGCCATCTTGGAGAGTCTCTTCAAGAGGAATAAATATAGGTTGATACACTACTGTTGGCATAGGGGCACACCCAGGGTTCAACGCTTCAACAATGCACCAACAAACCCTAACTACTAGCCCTTTCGGCAACACTTGCGAAGTAGATGAAGTCTCACCCGAGGTAGAGGCAGGGGGGGTTGCAGGACTCAGGTGTCTACAACCAATATAGGACATAGATATGTGATTACAACACTTAATAAAGCACTTAGACAATGATATGCATTAGTTCATGAGTCTCATTCACATCGCAGATTAACCCTTATTACAGATCAACATGGTAACAATCAATATCAAGCACTTACAATCACTTAGCATATAACATTAGCTCAGATATATCATTTATTCATCTTTACTACCATTAAGCACTAAGAAACAACATTATATGCATTCATCATATATAATAATGAAAACACTAAGAAGATAAACAACACAATTCACATCGCACAAAGCACATCAAGACACAGGATATACATGGTTCACTCCATTGTGGGGCTACGTCCACCAACAACTTCTTCTTCTTTATTAGTATTCAATCTTCTTACATTCATCTGCTCATGTTCACAAAGCCACAAAGCCAAACTCCACAGAGGGCAGGAGATCTGTGCACAATGCGCCAAATCCTCCTTCCCAAAATCAGGTCAAAGCACAGAGCCAACTCCTTAGTAGCAAAAAGCCCTACTTTACACAGTCTATCTGCACAAAGCAACTTACAACCTCTTGCACTTAGCCAACATTACTACTTACAACATATGGTGCACATAGCCAACTATCGTCAACATCTCTTAAATCACTTAGCTACTTATTTATACATTTACAAAAAGGCCTAAGCATGGGTAAACCCATGGGCCGACATCTCATAACCCATTACATAAACCCTAATAAACCCTTTGTTGGGACCTCAAGTCCACCAAATGAGTGAGATCCCATGATCTCTGCTCCGCCTAGGCGCTCCATCTTCGTCCAGCCTCTCGAAGTCCCAAAAGTGGTCAAACACGACCAATATTTCCTCAAAACTTGGTCAAGGGCCAACATGCCCTCGACACTCACCTATGACTCATCCTGAGTTACTCAGATCTGGGAAACGCTCCTTCAAAGGACTTGAGCTTAGCTCGAGCTGTCTTGGCTTGTCTCTTCACCAGAGCCTCCTGCTCGATGAACTCCTGAATCAGTTTCTTTGTAACAGGCCATTCTAGACACTGTTCCACTGTTGTAACCATCTGGTCCAGCTGCAAGCCTTGTCCTTCAATCTCTTCAAAAATCATGCAGACTTTGTCCTGCACCGGTTGTAGTCTCTGTGTAACTTCCATGACTCTACTCTAGATGGTAGTAATCTGCTATTGGACTGCGCACTGCTCCTATGATCTCTTCATTCACTTGACCATAATGTTTATCTTCATCTGTGCTTGCACGGTGGATGCCTACTTCTGCATCTCCTAGAGCTGTGCTTCTAGTTTCCTCAGCTCTGGATCTTCTGTGAGGCGTTCATAGGTCTGTGCACTTCTATCACTCAACTTCTTACATTCTAATGCGAGGATCCTTATCCTTCCAACTGTGCTCTTGGCGGCTTCCTCCCTTTGGTCACGCACTTCCTGCAGAGTGCTAGGTACTGCTTGAAGCTCCAAATCCATTATTCATGATTGAAGCTGCTAAATGGCCTCAATGATCTTCGTCACTTGGACCTCAACTGCTTTGTGTTCCTCCTGTTTCGAGCCCGACACAAAGAAAAGTTCTTTAGTCATCGCTTATTTGACCATAGTCTGCTCTGGGAGCAGCTGGTCTTTTTATTTCTGTATCTTTTCATTGTCCTGCTCGAACATCGCCCAAATTTCATATTTCTCCCTCTTCACAACTCAAAGTTGCTCTAAGACCTCCTCCTTTTCTTTATTCAAGGCTTCTCTAGCCTACTCCTTTTCTTTTTGGACTCGCTAAAGTCGAGCCTGTGTTGCATCTACTAATATTCATAATCAGGTGGGCTCGTCCCCCAATTTTGCAATCTTGGATGAAGAAGGCACAGTAAGTACTGTGCGGATCAAATGGATGGCTTGCTGTATCTCCTTTAGCTCCTTCTCGATTCTTTCATACAACATCTCTTGCTTTGCTCCATATTGTTGCAAGATATCCTCTGAAGCATCCTCCACGACTGTGATGATTAGACCGACATCGTCCTCTGTGAGCACATTCTTTTACTGGGGTTTATTGGCACTGGTATTCTTTCTTGTCGAAGGTTTCTCTGGAGAAGCCTTCCTTTTCTGCGAAGCCTCTGTTACAATAAGGGGATCCTGAGGTGGTGTAGCCCCACCTTCTTCTTGCATTTCTATGTCATCCCCTCCTCCTTGTCCATTACCTTGGTCTTCTCCTTCTCCTCCTCCTGGTGAGTCAGTTCCATATTCCTCAGAGGTGTTTTCCTCTTCATCGATCTCTATGCTTTGGACTTATATATTTTTCTTCTTTTTCTTCACGCTAGTCTGTCTGTCATGCTCAACCCTGGTGACCAAGGGACTTCCTATAATGTCAGGTTCGGAGAGTTCTGCATCATCAACCGATACGAGGAACTCTGTCAGCCATTCCTTTGTGATCTCCTCCATATCTTCGTAGGTCAGCTTATAGTAGGACTGTAATTGATCCTTTCTCTCATCCCTACACACAGTGATATAGATAAAGTGTCGATTTGTGTAGAACTTCGCTAGTTGCCTGTACTAGTGCAATGTGTTTGAGGTCATGCGTGGAAATGCCTCAATAGCATGCTTCAATTGTTGGTAGTAGGAATGGAAGACAATGTTCGACCGCCACTGCTTAGACATGTCATTTGTATACCACAAGGTGGAGAACCTCGTGACCAACGGCTTCGATGGCTCAACTTCTGGAAATGTCGCTCCTTCCGACATCTAACAAGCAACAAATGCGATCAATACTAGTAACCAACTGAATTGGAATTCATAGCCCTGATTCTGCACTTCATGACAGTACTTCTCGAACTCGTTGACGAGTTAAATCACCCAGTTCATTTTCATACCCTCCATGCACTTTCCTGCGAGGTCGAATATGAAACTAGTGACCTGTGTCAGACGATTCTTTCTGACGAGCTTTCCAGCTGTAAGTTGGCAAGTGAGGCACACTGCGCCATCTTGGATAGAGGATACCTTGTAGCCTCACTTTCCCTTTTCTACATCACCATAATCTTCCTTTATGCGTTGTGCCAGGGAGTGATATGAAGTCTTCCCTAGGTAGAATTGCTGAGGGTCTGGTCCTTGCATGCTCAGTCCTGTAATCAAGTGGATCAATGTTGGATCCACAATAACACACCTGTCGAGCCACAAATACCCACCATGGTAGCACGACAAGAGGATTTTAACACAAGCGTTAACCTCCTGATGTCGGCCAAAGTGAGGAATCTTCATCACATTCAGGATCATTGACTGTGCCAACTCCTTAATCCATGGCTGGGATACTATGTATGGATTCTTCCTAGTCGTCCTCATCAAATACCTATGGGGTGCCATTATGGCATAGTTATTTATATCGCCGAGGTTAAAGTCACAGTTCTTCAAGGTTGGGATCTATCCTAACTCGGGTCCAACTACACGTATCCCCTTCAGGATGTACGTAGTGATCAACGTATACTCAAAGTCATGTGGGATATTGTTGCGGTTAACCGCGCCAGCCAAAGGCGGTATGTAATCTGGCAATATCGATAGGATTTGCTTCGCGTTAGTTAGATCGTCGCGGTGCTTGCTTCATTTCTCAGTAGCACAACTAGAATGACATCCGGTCAAGGGGGATGCTTGCAATATTCCAGTCAACGCAGCCTGTATTCCTACAGACATAAATCTCTCAGTCATGAGCTCCATGAGAATCTCCTCCACAGACTTCTCTAACGTGCTAGGTTCACCCAACATTCACACTTGTAACCAAATAGATTTTGTCGGCGAACGGAAAAGAGAGTTAATAAAATGGATGGAGATGTCTATAAAGAACAATGCGATACAATGGATTCTTTGTTATCTTGGATCATCACGGGTGGAAAAAAGTGGTTGGATTCCTCCAACGGGAAGGAATGCGTCCACCAATGTGAATCTAGCCATTGTGGCACGGTCTCAACGATCCATTTGCTCATAAATTCATTTTCTAGCCATTCTGGGGTGTCATTATAATGGTCTGGGTGCCTCCAATGGTCATATTGCTTCACCATGGCAAAGTCCCATTCTGCATGGTTTTGCTGTTCCGGCGAGGTTCAGGGCTTGCAAGCTTGCCTCCTGCGAAGTCTTCTCTGTAAATTCCTGTAGTTTTTCTAATTTGTCTTTCTTCTTACTGAGATTTCTTGCCTTCTTTCCTATGATATGAGCTTCTCTAACAATTTCTGGAATCCTCTTCCCATTCTTATTCTTATCTTCTCTTAGTGTAGTAGCTTCGCACTGCTGATGTTCTTTCAAAGGTTTCAAAGGTAATACCGCTTCTCTTATTAACTCCAGGGCATGTATTCTTCTTTCTAGCATGGACATGTTCTTCAAGCCTTCATGTGTTCTTTCAACTTCAACAACTAATTATCTTGCCCTCTATTGCTTCGACTTATCCTCTTGTTCTTCTATTAGCCGCTCTATTTTTCTGGTTATGAAGTCCCTTGGTTCTTTCTTTTTCTGTTCTGTAGCTTCCTCCTCTGCTTTCCTTCTAATCTGATCCTTCTCAATCCAAGTCTTTCCTAATAAAAGTGTAAAAGGGGCGTTGTTCTCAACAAATCTAATAACTTCAAATTCCTCTCATGTTGATGTTTCATGAGAAATCATAGGTAAATTAGTAACTCTTCCACATAGCGTTATCATCTTTCCTTTAAACAAGCATATCCTTCCCAATGAAGGTATCATAGCAGGATTTCCCAAAATTTCCCAAGTTCTTTCTGGCATAACATTCACATGTGTTTCTTCATCCAATACACAATCTATGTCAAAGTCTTCTATTCTTGTAACTATGCGCTGTTTTTCTTTCAAGATCTATGACAAACTGGCATCCTTGTGGTCATCCATTGCTTCTTTTAACTATACTAACATGGTCTGATCTTTCTTTGATTCATTCTCTTTTTGATTCTCTAACATATCCTTAGTCTCTTGACCTTCTTTATAGTTTTCTTGTCTCATGTTCATCTTTTAAACTTTACAATCATCCTTGGCAAATCCTCAACCTCATGACCAATGGATTTACAACAAAGAAAAATAAGACCTATACCAGGGCATTCCTTAGCAACATGTCCTAGTATTCTGCAATTATAACATAGTGTCAATCCTCTCTTTCATTTAAATGAGATCCATTCTTTCTTGTACTGCGCACTGGGATCACAGTGCTGGACCTGCAATCTACAAAAATTCTTTCTAGGTTCCTGCATCCACTTATTAGTCCAAAAATTCTTTCTATGCATAGGAATAACATATCTTTCTCTATTTCTATCAAATTTATTCAGATCATCTCTTTATTCTAACTATGCCCTAGTTTTCAGACTAGGACAAAATATATCAATTATACCTAGATTCATTCTTCCGAAGCAAAAGTTTCTAGTTATTTTACCCTTACCAGAGCACAAAGCTTTAAGATCTTACCTCTTTTATTCAGATCCAGTTTCTTTCTTAGCACAGAGCTTCGCAATTCAAGTAGAATACTTTGCACTATAGAAACAGATCTACACACAGAGCTTTCTCTTTTATTTAGTTCCCAACAATCACCATTTCAGGTCCCGACAATAGAACCATTTGTTGGCACAAGGGCAAACCTAGGGTTCAAGGCTTCAACAATGCACCAACAAAACCCTAACTATCGACCCTTTCGACAACAACTGCGAAGTAGATGAAGTCTCACCTGAGGTAGAGGAAGAGGGGGTTGTAGGACCCAAGTGTCTACAACCAAGATGGGACACAGATCTGTGATTACAACACTTAATAGAGAACTTAGACAACAATATACATTAGTTCATGGGTCTCATTCACATCACATATTAACCCTTATTACAGATCAACGCGGTAACAATCAAGATAAAACACTTAAAATCACTTAGAACATAGCATTAGCTTAGATCTAACATTTATTCATCCTTACTACCATTAAGCGCTAAGCAAGAACATCAGATGCATTCATCATACAGAATAACGACAACACTAAGCAGATAAACAACATAATTCACATCGCATAAAGCACATCAAGACATAGGATATACGTGGTTCACCCCAGTGTGGGGCTACGTCCACCAACGACTTCTTCTTCTTTATTAGTCTTTAATATTCTTACATTTATCTGCTTCTGTGCACAAATCCACAGATCCAAACTCTGTAGAGGGCAGGAGATCTGTGCACAACTCACCAGATCCTCCTTCCCAAAATTAGGTCAAGGCACAAAGCCAACTCCTTAGTAGCACATAGCCCTACTTTACACAATCTGTCTGTATAAAGCAACTTACAACCTCTTGCACTAAGCCAACATTACTACTTACAACATATGGTGCACATAGCCAACTATCATCACCATCTCTTACATCGCTTAGCTACTTATTTATACATTTACAAAAAGGCCTAAGCATGGGTAAACCCATGGGATGACATCCCATAACCCATTACATAAACCCTAATAAACCCTTTGTTGTGTCCTCAAATCTGCAAAATGAGTGAGATCTCACGATCTCCACTCCGCCTTGGCGCCCCATCTTGATCGAGCCTGTCAAAGTCCCAAAAGTGGTCAAACACGACCTATATTCCCTCAAAACTTGGTCAAGGGCCAACAACTACTGATTCTTTAAATGTAACAACAACCTTATGTGATAGTGAAAAATCATACTGTAATGACCCTCACATGTGATGAATTTCAGGATGAAAAATACAACCTCCTTCGACGGTGAGATGAGAAGGTATCATGACACACCCTTACAAAAGTTATGGACCTATATTTTCTCATGCAAAAATTGTGATCAACTATTATTTGGAAGTTTCAAATTCTTCAACCATTGTTCCCCATTTAACTGTAATCTCATTGAATGGGAAATAAATTCTTATGTTACTTTTATCTTCATCCCTCAGAACTTTTCTGTGTAGCCATCGAATGATCATGTGAAATCTAAGGTCATTTGTTGATCCTAGCCCTGAAATCACTCAAGAAACATTAACTATATCGCTTGATAAAAAACTGTCATTGCCTCTGGATTGGACATCATAATCTCAATACTATCAGGCTCTTTCCATTTAACACTTCCTCACATGGTGTATGAATGTTAATTATGATCACAACTAGAATAGAGATAGGGTCTGACCAAGGCACTAGTAAAGAGGACCTAGTATACTGTAGTGTGAACAATAAGGAATGATGAGTTCGGTTGGAGGATCATGGAGGGTTAGATTAAGGTTGGATGATAGATATAACTTGTGATTGTTCCTTCAATTTATACAAGTGAGCTCATGATTACATTGCATGGAAGAGATATGGAGTGGGAAGTGGGTGCTATGGAATGAGTGCTACCATATCATAGTCATGATTTAGGGATATAGATGCAAGTTTTAAAACAAATGTGAACAAGTTATGGAACCTATATTTAATCCATATCTAAATCATATCTCTTCCTTGTATAAATTCGAAGCATGGCTACCAGGATAATTACCTCAATAATATATATTATTTAAGAATTGATTTTGATATTTTTCAAGTTTATAAAAGAAATCTAAGAAGTTTAGATGTTACCTGAAATGTTGTTATAACTAAGTTGAAACTAGTGGTTCATGCCAAAACTTGCACATCTAGAAATAATCCTGTAGCAATAGTAGTCAAATGAAATAAGAGTGATGTTTCAAATATTGGAGGCTAGAGAGTGTAGATTATAATTAGTCATGGAAATGATATGTCGATCCTTGAAACTAAAAGAAAAATGTTGAAGTAAATTGAATATAGAAATGTCATATTCTATGGAAGTTGAAAATATCTTTATGTGCAAAGAAAATTGGTAAGTTGAAATAATTCCTATATTAGATCAAACAAAAATGAAATAAACCCTAGAAGTTTCCTTTGTTGATGAGCTGGAACACAAAATCCTTTTAAAGAAATAATTATACTAAGGGGATTTTTTTTAGTATAACTATCCTTCTGCAATCAAAACTAATGTAAACCACTAAAGTTGTAATAGAATTGTGGAGGTTGATCCTTGATTTTGTAGCTAATACCAATTATGTAGCTCAATCATTCTTCCAACTAATTTCTTTTTAGAGTAAAAATTGGAGAATATAACAATCTAAGGAGCTCTAGTATCAAAAAAACTTTGTTCTTCCTCTTTTTTCTTTTTTTAAAAACCTTACTTGCCAGTAAATTGGTATTAATTTTTTTTTGTCCAAATGTGCCTGATACAGGTTTTCAAAGTTGGATTTATTTCAAGCCAAGTGGTATTAGCCAAAATCTAGTTTTCTAGTACCACAAAGTCTAGTAATCCCTTCAACAAGTTTTCACTACTAGATTTTATTGTTTTTTTCTCTCTATTTTTTTAAAAATTGAACTAAAAAAATCAAGAGGATTTAGATGTCGGTGACATAGCCACCTTACTTATGATCTCAAATTCAATTTTCTTGAGTATATCCTATAAATACTCTTCCTTAGACATTGGATTTTGATAAAACTTCAATCAATGGCCATTATCCTTGAGTGGGGTTCTCTCTTCATCAATGATACACAATTTGATGGAGCCATTGTCATAGACAATGTCAGTTTCATACGGTCCCATCCAGTAGGTGGAAAGATTACCCTTAAAATATTTGTATCTAGAATCAAACAACAAGGCCCAATAACCTTCCTTGAACTTTTTCTTCTTGATGAATATGTCATGCCATTTATCCCTCTGTTCTTGAAAAAGAGAGGTTTGTTGTAAAGTATCCCGACGGATCTCATCAAGCTCATTAATCTGATTCAATTAATGTTGTTGAGACTCTAAAAGATCCAAACCTACTTGTAATGTAGTTCTTACAGTTTTAACTTCAAATTATATAGGAATAAATACATGCTTACCATACACAAGCTCGTAATGGGTAAATCTTGTGGTGTTTTTCCAAGTGGTGTGATAAGCCTAAAGAGCTTCCAGAATCCTTGTGGCCTAATCCTTGTAATGAAGTTGCACCATTTTGGTCTGTATGGACTCTAGGACTTTGTTTGTGACCTCCACTTGTCCATTTTCTTGTGGATAGTCTGGAGTGAATTCTTGATGCCTGATTTGAATTACTGAGTGATGGAATATATGAGATTAGAAGTAAACTAGGTCCCTTGTTCGGTAACGATTTCTCAAGGAACCCAAAAATGGATAAATATATCTTCATATAGAAAATCAAATACTACTTTCTTAGTGGTTTTTGGGAGAGAATTAGCCTCAACCCACTTAGTTACATAATTAGTGCATACCAAAATATACACTTTCTTCTTTGAAGGCGGATTGATTGGCCCCACAAAACCAAGATCCCATTTTCCATTTTTCAAATTGTTCTATCAAAACTTGAGGTTGTAGTGGCATCTCATCGGATTGAAATAGTTATCCCATTATTTGACAACTATCTCAACTTCTGACATACTTCATGGCATCCCTAAAGATGGTAGGTGACCAATAGTATCCCAAATGTAGTACCTTATTCCCAGTCCTCTTATCATCAACGTTTCATCCATAAGGTTCATATTGACAAGCCTTGAGGATGTCATAGGATTCATTCTCATGAACACACCATTAGATAACAAGATCTATCCCTACGCAGAAGTGGTAGCCCTAGACCCATGAATACATGGAACTTTGTCTGATGACTCCTTGACATTGTTTTGGTGATAGGTGTTGTGGAAGCTTTCCTGCAGATAAATAATTAAAAATATCTACAAACCATGGTGTGTTAATAGACAATGCAAATCATTTTTCATCTAGGAAAGGATCCTCTACATGAATAACATCTCCTTCATTGGTACTTATCCTCAAAAGAAAATCAACAACAACATTTTGTTTTCTAGGTTTATCAAGAATGGCAATATCAAATTCCTACAAAAAAGAAACCATATAGTCACTCTACCATTAGTAACAAGATTATTCATGAGGTAACAAATGGTAGAATGATTAGTATGTATAAATACATGGTAACTAGCGATATAATGAAGAAATTTATTAATGGCATGGACAACAACAAACCATTTTTTTTTAGTTACCATATAATTTTGTTATGCTAGAGTGAGATTCTTGTTGATGAAATAAATAGCATAAGGATTTTTCTCTTTCTTTTGTCCAAGTACAACTCCAATAGCTATATTCGAAGCATCTATATAAATATGAAAAGGAAAATACCAGTTTGGCCCTCTCAAAACTGGTGCAACTGACAAATTCTCTTTCAAGGCTTCAAAGGTAATTTGACATTGGGTAGTCTAACATAATTATGCAATTTTTGAGAGAAATAGAAACAAAGGTGATGCAATCTTAGCAAAATTTTCAATGAACCTATAATAATACCATGCATGTGATACAAAACTAAATACATCCTCTTTAGTTGTTGGAAATAGGAGTCTTAATATTACCTTGATTTTGGTAGGGTCCACTCTGGTCCCCGTAGGAGATATGTGATGAAAAAAAAAATCCCTCCATGAGTAGCATATGAAATTTTTCATTACTAAGGGAGAGATTTGTTTCCTAGCATATTACATGAAATTTCCCAAGATTGGTCAAGGATTCTCCAAAAGTATTCCCATTTAATAATCTGTAAATTGCCATGGATATTCCAATGGAATAGTTCATCAAAACATCTCTTGTATTATATTGAGATCTTTTATTATGCAAGTTTATTTTCTTAGATCTCATATTTGTTAGCACCAAATTATTTCTCAAATTTATGAAAATAAACGAAATACGAAAAATGAAGAATAAGAAAATGATCACACCCTCCACACAAATGAACACAAGATGTATCCTGGGAAACCCAATATGGAAGAAAAATGAGTTGGAAGATGAGCCTATGCTCTACTCTCTTTTATTCAGTTATGTAAAGCAAGTACAAATAAAGGGGCACTCACAATTTGTAGTTGCCTTTGACATTGTGGCATGAATGGATGCTATAGAATCTCCTACCTCCTCTGTTATGCTCTCAAAATATCACTCCTAGATTCTCTTCTCAAATATGGAATAAGTACAATGCTAAATAATGGAACCCCCTCTCTTTCTAGTGACCTGGTATTTAACATAGCTTGATAGTCATATAGGGTTAGGTTTTTTGCATCCTCAACCCTCAATTAGTGATAATGTTTTGGAACTTTTAGAATATTATTGAAATTACACACGTGGCTATCCCCACATGTATGAGTAACATGGGATAACATGGTATCCACTCATAACATGGTGGTCTACAACGTAAGTCAACTTGTGGGAGGCAGAAATTCTGCACACAAGATCCCATTGAGGTGATTTTCACACTATTGGAAAGGTCTTAGTGTGTAGAATAGTGTTAAGGGGTTAGGAGCTACAATCATAATTTTTTTACCCCCTAAAATTTTATTTGATGCTTCAAAATGGCTCTGGAAGGTTT
This sequence comes from Picea engelmannii, assembly GCA_009831015.1. Lineage (NCBI taxonomy): Eukaryota > Viridiplantae > Streptophyta > Pinopsida > Pinales > Pinaceae > Picea > Picea engelmannii. The sequence continues at coordinate 1,293,273 of ML780971.1, forward strand.
CAGACCCCAAATCTCTAAACTGGGACCTACCACTAAAATGGGCCTAACAATTCAATTCCTCCACTTTTTCCACCCAGAAAGTAACAAGATAGATGAAATTTTTTATAATGATCTGATTCAAATCATACCTTCCCATTTAGGGAGGATTTTGGTCCACAAAATATTTTACTGAATGAGGTGAGGAAATTTTTCCTCTACCTTCTCCCTAAAGTACGGTTTTTCCTTTCTTGGAAGTTGTCCTTTCAACCTAATCTACCAAAGGTCATGCTACCCCTATCTGGTAGTTCTGAAATTATTCTACAAAATTATATCTTCTGCCAACTCTACTTGAGCTTCTAGTACTAAGTCCTATATGGTAGGTAGGACATGCTACTCAATTTATTTATCCAACATGGAAAGCTCATGGAAGGCTCATAGGATATAGATGTAGTGCATGTATGTAGGAAGAATGAGCCTAGATGCATTATCACACACCATCTCCAATACTTCAAAAGAACCACACTATTGAGCCTTGATATTCTTACCAAGAACCTGTAGTATTTTGTTTAACACTTGTAACCAAAAATTGTTTCCCACTTTGGATGATTTCTCTATTCTATGTTGATCATGTCAAACCTTGTACTTTTCCTATGACTTATTCAGTGTCTCCTGTACTTGCAAATGGATATGCCTAATATTTTCAACAAACAAATCCACTTTCAATGCTTCTCATATGAAGTCTTCCCTCACTCCTCCTTTCTATCCATAGCCAACATCCAAGGGAAAAGGCAAAAGATACCCAAAGAAAATTTCAAAAGGGGACTTACTAGTAGAAGTATGGACTGCTTTGTTATAAGAGTGTTGAATGTAGACTATATTTTCATCCCAGGTCTTTGGACGCTTCTAATTGTAACCCCTAAAAATTTGAACCAAATTCATGTTGACTACTTCTATCTTCCCATCTATATGTGGATGGACTTCTATAGATATCTTCAACTTCGTGTCCATCTTCTCCCAAAGTGTACTCTAAAAGGCACTAAGAAATATAGTATCCATGTATGAGATGATGCTCCTTGGTATCTCAAAGTGTACCCAAAACTGTTCAAAGAACATGTTTTCTACTTCTTTTCCTTCAATGGTGTTTTTAAAAGGCATGAGAATGAACATCTTGTTGAACCTGTCAACTACCACAAACAAATAGTCATGTCCCTTCCTAGTTGTTGGTAAACCACCCAAAAACTCCATGGAAATTCTTTCCCAAGGTTGATTGCATACATGTAAGGGATGGTTTATACCTTTCTTTCTATTACCGAGCTTCCTAGTACAACAAAGTGTGAATCCTCTAATATATTGAGTTACAACTTCTTGCATTCTAGACCAATACACATACCTCTGGAAGTTGGTAACTATCTTACCAACACCAAAATGTCCTATAACCTTGGAGGTGTTAGCCTCTCTAATAAGCTATAATATCTTACCTTTAGGAACACAGAGCTTGTCTAGATTATAGAGCAACCCATTATGGAGATGATAATCAACCTTACTAGCACCTTCTTCTACAAAAATTTGGCCCTGTAGCTACTGAAAAGCCTCTTTAAATTCCTCATCTTCTATGTATGCTTCTTTGCATGATTCATGGGTGAAAGGCTCCATGTGCATAAGAGTTCCCAAAGCTATAATATTGAGTGTGGGTGGCCTTGAAAGCATATTTTCCAAATCATTAATGTTTCCATTCTTATACTTGATGACTAGATGAAACTATTGAAAAAGCCCCATCCACTTGTAATGTTTGGTTTGTTGAAGCTTACTCCAAGATTTCAAATACTACAATGGATGGTGATTAGAATGGATAATGGTTTCCTTTCCCATTTGATAGTGCTTAATTTTGTTATGGATAAAAACCATCCCATGGATAGGAAATCTCTACCTCGTATTTTCCCTTGATTCGAGATAGATAGTCGATAGATAACAATACAACTTTTCCTAGATCTATTGGATCAAATTCTACTTATGCTAGAAGAGAGAAAAATGCACCTAGTTTCTGATGGTTGTCCTTTTGTAATCCCCACTGGCGTAGCTCCAAAGATCCATCTCCAACTCCTGCACCCACTTATGGTACACAAGAGACAAACAATAACCAACTCAAACTCTTCCAAGCATTAAGAAATCATAAAACAAACAAGATCTAATCTATTCTTCTCAAGTAAAGAATAGATCAATAACATGCAATCACATAAAAAATCATAGAAGTGAAAAATTATATCGATCTATAACAATAATGGAGAAACCTTATAGAAATATTTTAGTTACCTTGAGGCACAATCATTTTCCTCCTTTTCCCTTGCTTCAACTCTTCCTTATCCCTCAGACAATTAAGGTTGACCTGTGGTGAAAGCTAAGTTCTGTGGATGAATCTCTTCTAAAATTTATGGAGCCTAAAATTTCTCTTAAATATTCCTTCTCTTTCCCTTGGGTTGGCCTCTCTCTCTCTATGTATACTAGTGGAAGAGATTAGGGTAAGCTTCTAGACCTCTCAACTCATTGAATAAATCATAGTCTGATATGAGTTGTGAGTATGCAGAGAAAAATAAAAACTCATCCCAATGTTGACTTCCTTGAGAGATTCGAAAATAAAGGATATAATGGTTTCTTGTTGCTAGTGTTATAGATATCAACCAATCACTCTCTACTAAGAAGATAGAACACAACCTCCCTAAAAAGTAGTCAAATCTAGGGGAGAAAGGTGTGCTTCATTCTGATATCGTTAATATGTCCTATATCTACCCCAAGGGTGGAAAATATAGCTATAAAAACTGACCCCTAATGTGTGAGGTCATGAGAGGAAAAAATGACCAAAACACATTATCATGATTCTGAATGTGAGGCAACATAAGAAAATAGATGAAGATCAAGGAACTAATGAGTAACTGCAATCAAACATCAACCAAACAAATATAGATTATCCCCATGGTAGGAATACCCATGCTCATAATATAAACAAAGCATGGTTTCCAAGATAATAAATTGCATATCCATGTAATGGAATGCAAGATCATGGCCATGAAAGGTGCACAATGGATCCATGTCATAAGAGATCATAGCCATGATCAAATACAAGGTGGATCTATGTCATAGTAATATGTCAGGAAGACATCAAGCACCAATGATAATGCTCCCATAGTATTCAAAGTACTTATGAAGAAGCGATATACTCCATCACAACTTGAGAGGGGTAGTAGGAATGAGTTATGTGACCCCTACCCCAAGGTCTTCGTCCCAACCCCAATGGTACAATTCTACATCATGCAAATAAATGAGCTGATGTCAAGCATGGTAAAAAACATTTGATTATTGGTCATTGAGGTATACCATTAACAGACATGAGGGGACACACTAATGATTTCAATGGAACCCATGGTACCTAATACAATCTAGCAAGTGTGAATAGAGGATTTGATGTTGAACACTTATAAAATCAACCGATCAGGGGTCAATGAATTAAAACCACTGTTGATTGCGAGGAAGATTTCCATTGAGGAATTCAAGCTCCAAGGTACTTATCCGGTTTGTAGATCCCTTTCCTAGATGATGTGTTGAAGTCAGAATGAATAGATCCATCGAAGGAGGGCCTTAATGTATCTCCAATAAATTGAAATGAAACATACATCGAGAGATGATGTGAAAATATAGAATCACTAAGTACAACCAACGTAGGAATAGATGATGCAAAATTTTCAAAAATACAATAGACGATAGTCTCAGGTTTAACTTCCCTTGAACATATAGCACAACACAATGATGACCTAACATCATACAGTTATGAGAACCGATGAAATAGTGCTACACTGCATGAGGTATTTGAAGCAATCTTTGTAAGGACTAGAAGAGTAACCAGTCAGAGGAGTATATGACATATTGATGGTATGACTCCTAAGAAAGCTATAAATGAACTATAAGATAATGATGAAAACATGTGTTATGTTCAAGGGAGACATGACTAACAACTACCATTTTTTTATAATATAGATTAGTGGTAAAAACCCCTTTCACTTTTTTGATTTTTTTTTGTGTTTTTTATGAGTGTCTCCTTCATAGTTTTATGAGCGTGAAGAGAGATAAAAGTGTGCTCGAAAATTTATTTTTCATTCAATTTTTATGAGTCCAAAAAAGAGGTAAAATTATACTCACCGAGTGTCTTTTTCATGGCTTAACGAGTATGAAGAAGAGTTAAAAATAAGCTCATTTGGAGAGACCGCGTGGTTGAATAATATGCATCTATGTTCCAAGTGTGGAACTAACCTGGGAATAATGAATGCAACATGGAAATGGCCAGTGAGGTCCACTCATAGAAGTGTTTGTCTCCATAGTTATAGAGTCACAAAATGAAGTTAAGTGAAAGAAGATGGCTAGAGATCAAGTTTTATTGCAAATTGTGGTAAGCGAGAATAAAGAAAACAACGACGTTGTAGTAAGAACCTAGACATAAGCAACAAAAATATGTGAAACTCTAAAGTAACATAAAAATATGGGAACCCCCTTGGGATAAGGCTAGAACGGGTGTGAAAAAGACAAATGAGGCTCACTTATGAGTCATGGCAGATCTATAGGAGGGTTCTTGGGCCTACAAGTAGTCATAACATAGGCATTAGATGGAAATCAGGGTGCTAACTAGCTGGGTTCCCATGGAGGGTAGACATTATTGTGTAAGTTACGATGTGCAAAAAATAAAATGGCTAATTGTTGCAACGTGATGGGTTCGAACCTAAGGCTTTGTGATGATAAAATGGATGGTTAATAATGCAAGGCAACGACGCAGGGGAAAACCTATTTGTATATGCCAGTTTTTTATGTGCACCTTACATTTAGTGAATTTCACCAAAATGCCAAATAATATGATGAAATTGTTGTAGGAAAATCTGCCTGCGGACAAGTAGATCGACCTCTAGAGCTTGACCTTAACCCTAGACAGAAAAATTCTTAACGTGGACACTGACTTCCTTTCAAATCTATCTAAGCCTAATGCATGAGAAGGGAGAATAACAGAA
>ML780971.1:1313557-1372995 GCA_009831015.1 Picea engelmannii
GACATTATGTCCGAACATCATTTACGACACTAGTGGTCAACTTGCGACACTTGCGAAAGCTGTAGGGAAGATGCGACACTCACGATAATTGACAGGGACAATGCGATACTTAACAATTTTGACGTGTAACAAAAATTCCTGTAAAAAATGTCAACACTAGATCCTTTGGTCAAAATTGTGCACTATAAAGGCATAAAAAATGACATAAATGCTAAAAAATGGAAATATATAAAAGGTAGTAGTGCACTCTAGTGCACACTAGATATTCCCTTTTAATGATAGATGGGGCATAATAGAGAATTCCACCTAGGTAATCATAAATAGGATTATCTTTAGTGGAAGATCCATCACATATCGAATAGGGAGCTTATTACCCATCTTCCTTTCCCATGACCGATAATACTCTACCACATAATCACTGACTGGTAAATTGGATCCCCCTAGACCACCTGAAAAAATCACTGGCTCCCTGTTTTGTGACAAAAAATTATGAAATAGATTTCCTTGACCTCTATCATTAGTTGATTCCTTCCCACTTCAAAGCACTACTGGTTAGGGATCCAAAACCTCAACAACATCTCCAATAATTGAGGTTCTGATCTCATATTTTGACAACACAAAAAAGTTAGCAACCCATAGTCTAGTAATGTTGCTAAGGTGTGTTGGTATCCCATAGTGGAAAATTCATCTGCCTCATGTTCCTACTCCTTCCACTAAATCATGATGAGATATTTTCTTGCAAAATTCAATAGCCACCCTCCATTAAGAAAAACCCCCCAAAATATGAAACAACTGAGATAGATCGAGTTTTTAGGGGCACAATCATGCCTGACTGGTGGCACCAGGTGCGTTTGGTCATGGGATACCTTACAAGCATCCTGTGACTGGTCACTTCCAAGCCACGACCAACCCACAACCGCACATCCTGAGTTATTTCGGGGTCCACCAATTTTTTTTCTACCCACTCAAAATCAACAAAAAAGACACTTAAAAGAATGACAAGGAGCTAAGGAATTACCTAGAACCGACAAGGTCCAATAATGTCGACTAAATCATGATAAATATTCTCCAAAATATCTGAAGGGTTGGAGTGTTTTCACCAAACTTTCCTATTTTCCAAAAAAAAAATGTGAAAATGAACTAGATTAAACATAAAAAGACCTTTTGGGGAAAAAAAAACCTTTTTCACCCGACAATTTTTTACTGGTGTTCAGGTGTGCTGATGATTCTCAAGGATCAATTAACACAATGTAGGATAGGTTTGAAGAAGCGTTTTGGATATGGTTCCATCTTGGTTTCATTCTTCATATAGAGTATCCCCATGATGATTCCTCATGTGATGACACCATATGTAGGGCCTTGGGATCCAAAAATGTTGTGATTGGGTGATATCATGACACACATCACGAGAGGTAGGGTGGAGAGTTGATATGGTCATGTCTGGGTGAAGTGGTGGAACAAGTAGATCATGGACATCGATGAATTCCCATATGAGGGAGATTAATTTAGTTAAAACATCAATTTCCCATTGCGCCTGGGGAAATACTGGGGCCCTCTCAGAAAGAATGCAAGAATTGTGTACAATTCTTTTTAAAGTTTTATATTGTTTTGGATTTTTGAATATATATATATATATATATATTTGTTGTAGGAGAACTAATCATGTTTGTTTCCATGACATAGATGTGGGTCCAACTCATCTAGAAGGGTGGGATTGGGCCTGCTGCAAGAGAAAGGATGAGGAATCATAAGAGGAGGGGGATCTAATGAATTTCATGAGGTGCGAAGGAAACTTGAGGGGTTCACCATGAGATTTCCCCCCATGTGTATGGAGGAACTTCTATTCAGACTGCATCATCACACAGTGGGTGTGTCTCACACGTTGCTACATCTTCTCAAGCATGTATATTTCATTGTGGTCTATTATCATGAGTTCCAAGTGCCTCAGGATGAATAGATGATAGTATCCCGATTTTTTACTACAACATATAACAGTAAATGACCAGTATTTAGTGTATCATGATGTGCTACGTTGCCTGAATTTTGTAACCCACACCAGTTTTGGGACGATGCAATGAAAGACTCTTATATGTGTGTTTGTGTGTGTTTATCCCAACTTGTACTTATGGTGCTCAAATGATATAAATGAAACCTATGTTAATGTGAACATGACTGCTGTTTTTTTCACTGGGATGCTTAATTTTAATGTAACAAATGCCAATCTAACACATAGTTAGCTGATGAATCAACCAACATATTAGACCTTCTTGGAATGTGTTGGTAATGAATGTATTCAAAGTACCTTTCAAGCTAATGAACCCTCAAATATTTTATAAGTAACACAAGACTTTGGACAAGATAGGAATGATTCAACTATGATACCACAAGCTGGGAATCCAACCTACCAACTAACTTGTGAATGTCGAGAGCAAGAGCATAAGACAAGAGTTCAATGACCCCACTATACTCCATGATGTTTTTCATTGTAGGACCAAAGCAAGTGCCCCACGAACTCACTAGTTTGTCTATGGGCATGAAAATCACCTAGGAAGTGAAAGCAATTTTCCAAGTACTATGACAGGAGAAATATGTGAAGCCTACGTAGACTGAGGTTGATGCTGAAATCTACAAATCAAGCATAAAGTAGGATAAGAATCTAACCGAAACAAATGATACACATAAAATAAAAACGCACCACACCAAAAACAAAAATACATAATGTAAAAAGCATCATGTAATCATGCGACCTATTGACTAACTCATAAGACCCTTTGTGCAAAACACATTTAAAAAATTAATGACCATTCCAAAGGGGTTCAAACTTATTGGCGCCTAAGGTATCACGGTATTTGTCATAGAACACAACCAAGTTTAACTTTGTGAAGACTCGAGGTCGAATGGATTTATCATAGTGGGATTTAATGTGAGTCTTGTTGACCAACAAAGAATCATGACATTGTCATCAAGCTGAGCCAAATACAAGATAATTTATTCCTCGACAAAAGTATCAGGAAATATTTATACGACCAATTTTAGTGACATGATTTTACTTTCAATTGGTAGGAATTCCTCCACTCCATAAACAAGTTGAAATGGTGTAAATATGGTGGCAGTCTTGGTTGAGGTTCGGTAAGCCCATAATGCCGAAAATAGAATAAGGTGCTAGGTGGACTTGTGTTTCCCCACCATCCTATGAATCATGGTTTTTAGGACACAATTAATGGATTCAACTTGAACATTAGAATAATGACAGTAAGGGGTCATTTCCTCATGTTGAAAACCCAACCTAGCTGCTAGTTCAATCATCATTTTGTTGCAAAAGTGGGACCGATGGTCCATCCCAATAGTGGGAGTACATCGAACCGAGCTATGATGTGATTGAATAAGAATAAGGTGGTTGTAGTGCCATTGTTGGAAAAATTAGGAAATGCTTTGGCCCACTTTTTGATGTAGTCAACGACCACAATTATGTAAGCATGGCCATTATCCGAGGTAGGATTACATGTCATGAAATAAATCCCCCATTTGTGAAGGGACCGATGGAAACCAAATTATGGGAATGCATTTTATGAGTGAATATTTGACAAGGTTGACACATTTGGACTACATGCATACAATATTTGAAGATCGTGGGCTAGAAGTATACTGTGCATAAATTTTTATGGGAAATGGCAAGCCGAGAAAGATGACTACCACATTCTCCCACATGGTAATCATTTAGAACTCACTTGAGTTCCTTATGGATAAGACATTGACATGAGATCAAATTCACCCCTCGATGATAAAGAGTGTCATAGATAAAAAGGTATTGTTTATCTTGATGGTGTATGCATCATTTCTCATCATGGGATAGATTAAGGTGAAAACGCCAGGTTTGGAGATATAACATGACATCTCCATACCAGGGGTTAGACAATTTAATGAGAAATAATGAATCATTAGAAAAATAATCATTAACCATAGGTTCAACATAAACTCAGGGAAGATCAAACATTAACTCGGTGAAAACAAAATACTTTTAAGACTTGGAAGAAACAAAATATAGGTTAAAATATTGTAAAATGACGATCCATTTTGAGTGTTTCCTCCCAATGATTTGATGACTCAGGATGTGTTTGATCGGGTTGGAGTTTTATATGAAAATGTTTTTTCACAAGAGCATGTAATGTTGTAACTGTTGGATAGCGTGAACGAATGCCAAGGCCAACTTTTCAACATGCTAATATCAAAGCTCGGGGTCAATGAGACCTTTACTAAGATAATATATCACATGTTCGTTTTGTGCATTGTCTTCTTGGACAAGCACCATTCCAATGGTGGAGTCAGATGTTGTGAGATAGAGAAAAATGTCCCGATTGTAGTAGAGAGGGATCAACAATGGGGTCGATATAAAGGCCTTCTTCAAGGAATTGAATGATCATTGGGTTTGATTGTCCCATACAAAAGGAACATCTTTTTTCAAGAAGCGCATAAAACATTTTTTTATCTTGACATAATCAACAATGAATCTATGCAAGAAGTTTTCCTTCCCTTGCAAATTTTGAAGTTGGTTGATGGTGCAGAGTGGAGGCAATTGAACAATTGCCTCAAACTTCAAGGGATCAACCATGATCCCATATTTGGGAGTGATGAAGCCTATCAAACACCCAATTACCATGAAAAATATGCACTTATGTGGGTTCAAACGTATATTATAGTACCAACATCGGGTGAAGATTGTTGGGTTGTTATATTCTTTGCAGTGTTCGACTAAATGGTTAATTCAAATCGATGGTTCATAGTCTAATGGTTGGATGAAGTTGAGTCGAAGGTCAGGTTGATAGGTTGAGAAGATTAGAGGTTGAAAGGAAGATCGACTGAATGGTTGACTGGTTCATAACTGATTTAAGTTTGACATGTAGTCGATTGTAACAAAATCTTGAGATTGATGGAATTGTATCCAATCATCTTCATGGATCTGTAACCATTTTTGGGTAGCATGAATTAGGGTTTTGCATGATATAAAGAAAATAAATATGGCATTATGTAATACTATTTAAGGTGATTAAACTCTCATATTTGAGAGGTGTGTAATGGCCATGTAGATGTAAGCTGAATTGGATGAAGATTTATTCTTGTGTAAAGCAAGAGAGTAGGATGATGAATTGGTCTTAGGTGTGAACCAAGGTTAGTCATGTAACTCTTTATTCAATGAATGAATAAGACAACAAGAGAGCAATAGTCTCTCAAGTATTATTTCATTTCTTTGTTAAGTGTTTCTAGGGTAAATATCTGTGTACTGTGTGATATTGTTATTGTTTTTCTTTCTATTTAATTATGTATTCTCTTTCTTGGTTGGTTTAGTGTTGGCCCTTAGTTATGGAAGGTTGCGAAGATTAAGAAAAGAAGCGTGAAGTGAGAACTGTGCGGAAGACAAGTTGACTGATATTGGGTCAAAGCGACCAAAAGAGAAGAAAATACAGAGCGAAGTAAGAGAAAGCAAGCCATTGGACAAAGAGATCGAGGAAGACAGATCAGCAAGGAAGTTGGATTGTGGACGACTCAACAAGCGAAAAAAGCCACCAATAGATGCTTTGGAGCACCTCGCAAGAAAGAAGGAAATAAAGGTTGGCGAAGCCCTGAAAACGTGGGTCAAGTTGACCTAGGGTTTTAGACACCTAGGGTTTTGGTATTTAGGGTTTTGACACCTAGGTTTTGGCCTAAGGGTGTCCGAGAGTCATTGCAATGTATAAATAAAGGTCAAGAGGACCTGTGATGGGTTAGAGAGATTATGTATGATGAGTTATTGTTGTTATTTCTGAGAGAGAAGTATTGTGTGGTGAGAGAAGTCTGTATTGTAAGATCTTCAGCTGGGTGTGAAGATCAACCTTGCAGCGAGGTGCACAGGGAGGGGAGAGGAGAAGAGAAAGAAAGAGAGAGATCCACAAGATAAGTGCAAATAGAACTGTATGCTTTCATCTAATATATTATAAAGAACAGTTCTGTAGATGTAGCTCTAGGGAGAGGGTGAACCACGTATATCCTGTTGTTGTGTGTGATGGATGTTGTGTTCTTCTGATCTCTGACATATTGTTAATGCAATATTGTGTTAGATCTGAGATATAGTTCATGCAGTAGGCTCAAGAAATATAAAGTATAACTAGATCTGTGTGAGAGTGTTGCCCTGGATCCTCTTTGCATTTCCTCTGGTTGTAGACACCTATGTCCTGCAACCCCCTATGGCTACTTCGGGTGAGACTGCATCTTCTTTGTAGGTGCTTCCAAAAGGCTCAGTAGTTAGGGCTTGTTGGTGTGCTGTTAGAGTTGAACCCTGGGTCTACTCCTGTGCCAAAAAATGGTTTTGTTGCCGGGACCAGGATCTTCTTGAGGAATGTCAAGGTGGTTTCCATCAAAGGAAGAGATTCAAAAGTGGATAGAAGAACAAGAGAAGGACTTCGCTGAAGCTCAGAATAAGAACCATAATATTAGTATAGAGGATTGGTTGGGAAGGTATATCTTTAATGATATACACGAGATTTTCTTTGGAGGAATTCATAAGGAGCTATACGAGTGGCTAGCCAGATTAGAAGATACCCAGTTTGAGATCAGACTCAGACCACCTATGGTTTGGACGTTGACACTGATCAAGAAGGTCAAGAGAGTTGATAACGCCATGTCAAGAGCAGTAGATCACTAGTTTGATAGTACCATTGGAGGGTATATCACTGATTTTTCTATTGATAGAGTAGAATCATATAGCCAAGAAGAGAGATATTTCTTTAAGGGACCGAGAGGAAAATTTTTACATTTCCTGAACGTGAAGATCAAGATGCTATTGCATGAGAAGAACATATTGAAGACACAATAGTGGGTCATATTGGAAAATCTAATGTTCAATAATTCAAACAGCGACATCGACACAAAGATCAGACACACACGTGTGGGAGAACTTTTAGAGAAGTTCCTCTGGTGGACTTGTTTGAGCAGAATTACAAACCACTAGCACATGAAGAAGGGTTATACAATGTAGAATAAGAAGAGATACTAAACGAGGAACATTCAGAGTCCACTAGGGAAGAATAAGGGAAGATTGAAGAACCTCGCCGAGAAGAGTCAGGAACTTCAAGAACTGCACAGACTGTTGAAGTAAGTACTATTACACATCCTATTGTTTTAACAACATTAAGTAACCAGAGTAACCTAATTTATCAGAACACTCAGAGCACTGGTACAAGTGGTTAAGTGCATACTCAGTCAGGAACCCTAGGAAGATCTATGGCAAATGAGATGAGGTTACCCACCTTTATGGGAGATGGATCTAAAGATCCTGATCAACATTGGTTCTTATGTGAAGCTGTATGGATTATTAATAATGTCACCGACGAATCTATTAAGAGATCTCAATTTAGTACTACTCTAAGAGACCGCACATTGAGCTGGTACATGAAATTCATCCAAGTAGTTGTCCAACCGAAACCACTAAACGAGAGAAAGACTGCGCTGATTGCAGAATTCAAGAAACCAAAGTCGGAGTCACAGTGCATCATAGAGTTGAAAGAAATAAAGCAGAAAGTAGCGGAACCTATTTGGGAGTTTGATCAAAGATTTCAGACCCTGATATGTCATTTGAGTTTTCAAATTCTAGACGAAAAAAATAAAGAATGGTTCATTGCTACCTTCTTACCACACATCAGAGTCCCTCTGATGCAACAAAAGATCGCTTCACAATTTGAGGTGATAGAGATCGCCATGAAACTAGAATCAACCCCTACGGGAGAGTCCGATTTAGGTATGAGTCAAATTTTGAGTCAACTAACTAGCTTATCACTGCAGGTTGAATATATGAATAAAGATAAGGGAAGGGATAAACGAGAAGATATTTGGTGTATCAGATGCAAATCAGAAGGTCATGATAAGGAGCACTATCCTCTATTCCATGATTACTTGGCTTTAGGAGCCCTGAGCCCTTTGAAGCAGGTTACTCTACATTGGTGCAAGGTATGTAGAAATAGACATCACCCTGGAGAATGCTATTACATGCAAAAATATGTCTAGACACCTACCAACTTTTACTGCACATTCTATAAATCTGTGGGGCATGATGAGAAAGATTGTAGGGCTTATGACCTCTTGCATGAAAGATCAAGAGACACATATAGAATTCAAAGCGAAGTACAACAAGAAGGAAATACTATACAGTTTAACTCCCCAGGAAGAAGAAACTTCAACCCTCATGGCAGATTCAGAGGAAGAGGATGAGGAGGAGGCATGGTCCGAGGTCGAGGTCAGATCATTTCTTATAACTGTGCACATCCAAGTCACTTGGCAAGGGACTATCATAACCCTTGTACCACTTGCAATTACTGCAACTCATTTGAACATGTCATAGAATATTGTCCTGCGCTATTAGCCAAACTTTAGGAAATACGAGGAGGGAACCAACAAGTACAACTAATCTCAGCAGAACCTCGCGGAGTGGTTCCTAGAGTCATCATTATCATTAGAGGAGGCACTACTATAGAATAATATAGGATGACTGCAGGGAAGATTACAGAAGAATCAGGAGTTAGAAGAGCTGAGGAGAAGACACATGAGTTTGATCCAAAGAAAGAGAAACAAACATTTGAAGAGACAAGAAAATATTTTGGAAGAGATCAAGATTCTTCATAAAAGGCACAACCAGAAGTGAGAGAATGTGGAATTACCTTGGCCTTTGATCAGTCTGCTTCACCCGGAGAAGGAAAAGAGGTAAGTAGACTTATGGAATTATTTTGTACTTGCATTAATTTGATTAAGGATGAAAAATCCATACAAGAACTACACAATTTGATCAGACAATATGAGATAGGAAGGGAAAATCCTCTACTAAATTAAGCAGTACATCAACTATCCAAAAAGAGAAGGACAAATAAGGAACTATGCCTTAATGCCCAAATTGGAGATTATGATATAGATTATGTGGTCCTCGACTTAGGGTCGGAGGTCAATGTTATGACAAAGCAGACTTGGGCACTGATGGGATAACCTAAGTTGATATATTCCTTTATCAGGCTTAGGATGGCTAATCAATAGGCAGTAATCCCCTTTGGTAGGTTGGAGCATGTTCATGTGGACATCGACGGGGTAAGAACATTTGTGGACTTTGAGGTGATTGAGATAGTTGATGATAATCGTCCTTATCTTGCTCTCTTAGGAATTGATTGGGCTTTCAACAATTCCACTATTGTTGACTTAAAGAAAAGAATAATGACATTTGAAGGTGATGGCCTTAGGGTCATTGCACCTTTGGATCCCGATGAAGGTCGAAGATACATAGAACCCATGAGAGAAGAAGACCATGCATATGAGCTAGAGAATATATATAAATTGACAGCAAGACATTAGGATTACATTAACCCTACAACAGATAGGAATTTGAGATGGAGAAGTGACAATGCATGCTCATCAGTCTCAAAAGAAGCACTAGAGAACTGAAAGAAGAAAATGTATGAAGTTTCTATGCAGAGATGTGCCAGATTGACCAAGGAAGTTCGGTGGATTGGCACAAAAGTAAGTAACTTGCCCACATTTGATGTTTTAAATCATTTAGAAATGTTCTTAATGGAATTTGAAGATGTTGTACCAGTACAACAGAGATTGTTGGCATTGGATGAGGCTTTGAAATCTACTCCATCAAGATGGTGGGGGACACATAAAAAGAACATTGCGGACTGGATACGATGTCGCACTTTGATGAAAACAATTTTCAGACAACATTGAAGGATGCGAAGTTCGATAGACAGGTCAAAGTTGTCCAAAGGACCAGTGCGAGGTTGTGAGGAGGCTTGGAGCAACATTCCTCAAGAGAAGTGGGTGCATAAGTTCATCAATACTCTGGACACAACACCTATCAATTGCTATCTTCAAGCAGAGCTGCACCTCACCACCTCAGATTGGTACGGTATGAATCAGAAATTTGTAGCTACATTTTCATTTGAAAGCCAATAGCCTTCTCTAGATCAATCTCTACAATTTGTCAGACAAAAAGTCTTTGAGGAGGCACCTAGCCTCCCTGTGGAGCAAGAAGAGGATGAATGGACTGCACCTCTTCAAAAACTGCAAGGATGTTACAATATCAATGCCGATGAAGACGATGATCCTAGGAATGTGAACATTGTAGAAACAAAAGGAAAAAGATACATAGAAGGACCAGGAGTCGAACTACCTTTCATTGGATAGTCGATCGAAGTCAAGAAATTTAATATTGGAACAGAGAAAGCGCCTAAGCTTTCTAATAATCGGGATTACTGGGATAATGCCACCATTGATAAGATCACATAATTACTGCATGAATATCAGGACTTGTTCCCAACCAAGTTCATTGATATGAATGGAATAAAAGGGCCCATGGGAGAGATGAAGATCCCCTTGAAGCCAGATTTAAGGCTAATTAAGTAGAGACCCTATCGATTGAATCCAAAATATAAGGAGAAATTTAATATTGAACTAGACCGAATGCTGGAAGAAGGAATCATAGAACCTATTGAATATTCAGAATGGATTAGTCCTATGGTGGTACAAGATAAGAAGACAAGAGAGATCAAGATCTATGTAGATCTCAGAAAGCTAAATGATGCATGTTTGGATGACCCATTCCCTACACCGTTTACAGATGAAGTGTTAGATAATGTAGGAGGACATGAGGTATATTCCTTTACAGATGGATTTTCAGGTTATCACTAGATTAGGATTTCCAAGGAAGATAGCCATAATACCACATTTGCAAGAGAATGGGGTTCCTACCAATATACAGTGATGCCTTTAGGATTGAAGAATGCACCAACCATCTTTTCCAAGGTGGTGGTCGAAGCATTCAAGGAGTTTTTACATAAATTTTTGGAAGCATATTTTGATGATTGGACTGTTTTTAGCTTATTACAAAATCATATTGAATGTTTAAGACTAATGTTGGATATGTGCAGGAAATGTCAGATTGCCATGAATCTGAAGAAGTGCATCTTCTTTTCATCCTTTGGAGTGATGCTGGGCCATATTGTGTGTAAGAAGGGGTTGCTGGTAGATCTTTCCAAGATTTCGATTATTATTGATCCACCCCCTCCTACTTCAGTTAGATGCTTGCACACTACACTTGGACATACTGGATACTACAAGAAGTTCATTAAGGGCTATGCACATATTAAAACACCCATGGAGAAGCTTTTGAAGAAATATTGTCAGTTTTAATGGACAGAAGAATGTCAACAGAGCTTCGACACATTGAAACAAAAATGGTTTCTGTGCCTATTTTGGTTTTCCCAGATTGGAGCAAGGAATTTCATGTGCATGTCGATGCATCTTCTATTGCACTAGGAGCAGTGTTAGCACAACCAGGAGCAGGAGACATTGAACACTCGTTAGCCTTTTCTAGTAGGAATCTCTCAACAACCGAGATAAATTACACCACCACTGAGAGAGAAGGTTTAGCCATGGTGTATATGCTGCAGAAGTTTCATCACTACTTGTTAGGAGGCCATTTTAAGATGTTCATTGATCACTCCATGTTGAAATACCTAGTCAAACAAGCTAGTGTTGGGGGGAAGAATATGCAGATGGTTACTGTTATTCCAGGAATATGATTTTGGGATTGTGGTCAAGCCAGGGAGAATGAACAAGGGACCTGATCATTTGTATAGGTTAGAGCATGGAGAGGAACCTACTAGTTTGGAGGATACACTACCAGATGCACAATTGTTGGCCATTAGAAGTATTGATGATCACTTCATCGAGATAGTCCAATTCCTATCAACATGAATGGAACCTAGTGAATATACAATCATCCAGAAGAAACAACTAGTAGTGCATGCTGCAGATTTTTCACTTATAGCCGAACAACTATACAAGATGGGACATGATGAGATCCTAAGGAGATGCATTATGGAGGTAGAAAGACCACTGATTTTAGCAGAAGCACATGAAGGCATCATAGGAGGACACTACGCAGAGAAAGAAACATCGCAGAAGGTTCTTAGAGTTGGCCTATGGTGGCCTACTTTACATAAATATGCCAAGGAATACTATAAATCCTGTGATGTATGCCAAAGAGTTGGGATGCCTTCCTGAAGATATGAGATGCCTTTAGCATCACAACTAACTTTGCAGGCATTTGAGAAATAGGAAATTGATTTCATGGGACCTATAAACCCACCAGGGAAGCACACAAGAGATAGATACATCATCACTGCGACATAGTATTTGACAAGATGGGAAGAAGCAAGAGTATTTAAGGACTATAGTGCAACTACAACTACGCAATTTATATTTGAGGATATCATAACCAGGTTTGGATGCCCAAAGAACCTGATGAGCGATCAAGGCACATGCTTTAATAATAAGACTATTGAAGCTCTAACTCAGGAATTTGAAGTCCGCCATCAGAAGAGTACTCCTTACCATCAACAAGTGAACGAGACGGTCGAAGCTTTCAACAAGATCTTGGAGACAATGTTGATGAAGATTTGCAATGTGAACACGGATGACTGGGATTTGAGAGTACCAATAGTACTATGGGCCTATGGAACTACTCGCAAGAAGCTAACAATGAAGAATCCATTCAAGTTGTTTGATCTAGATGGATATCAGTGGCCACCCACCTTTTCCAACTAGCTCAAAACAGTTTTCTGACATTTTTGGCAATTTACTATTTTTAGCAGTTTTTACTTCCGGGGCCATTTTGAGGGCCTAAATGAAGGTTTTTCAGTATCGAGCTCTTCAATGATATTCGAAGGCATGATTGAGCCCCCTAAATGAATATCCTCAGTGATACCTTTCCAATGGTCTATCACACGCCTAAAACAAAGATCGTATGCAAAAATTACGACCTCAGGAAGTTGATGTACTAGCTTACCCAAACGGGGCCCACATGAATTTTGGCGCTTCATCTCCTAGGGTTAGGTTTTTGGATGTCTATGGTTTTTGGAATTCTTGCTTATTGTAAAAAGGCCTTCAGAGCTTCATTGTAACCTTCTTCTTATGAATGCGCATTGCCGTCACATCTCTTCTTAGAGATAAGCCGCCACCATTCCAGCAAGCTTATTTCCACTGCATTTTACAGTTTCAGCTTATTTCATTATTGAATAGAAAACCAGTTTTATTGCATCTCTGTTATTTTGTGTTAAGAACCTATTAATAATTTGTATTCATTTTGTTCTTCTCATAAAATTTGGATCAGTGGTATCAGAGCGGTATGTTCCTTGTCGTCTTAATGCATGTCCCCAATGAGGTCGGAGTACAAAGAGTTGGGTCTCGAGCTTGTTTCTATTGAGGACAGAAGCTCTCGCACGCCCAAGAGACCTCCCATGGCAGGAGAAAAGAAATATGATGGGATGGGAGATCCTTTCAAACTATTTATTGAGGAATCCCTCACGCAACAGAGGAACGAGATGATGGATAGTTTCGCGCAAATCCTTTGGCGACTACCAACAGGCAACACATCTTCTTCGAACGGAGGCGCCACCCCCTTCAAGGTACAAATAAACTTTGATATTCCTATATTTGAAGGTCAGATAGACGTAGATTCTGTAGACAAGTGGTTGAATCTACTAAAGGGTATTTTTTTGTTCATAAATTTTCAAATAGAGAAAAGATTACTTTTGCGCTCCTCAAAGCCGTTCCCCATGTCAAAGATTGGTGGGAAACTTTCTGTGAGAAAAAGGAAACCTCATTATTTTCAGTCATGACCACCTGGGAATCCTTCAGGGATGCTATTAAGGAACAATACTACCCTGTCGAAAGTTATGACGACCTGTATACCAAATGGACCACACTGCGGCAAGAAAGAGACCAAGCAGTGCCAGATTTCACAAATATTTTCCATACCTTGTGCACCAAGTTGGGTATCAAATATTTGGAGCAAAATATGGTGCTCAAGTATCGTGGTGCTCTGCATAGATACATCCATACCAAAATGGAATTTTTGGACATCTCATCCTTAGGCATGGCCTACCGATATGCCCTCAAAATCGAGCAGAAGCTCAAACAAAAGACGTGGAAATTTGGGCTTGGGAACCCCGCATAACAAAAGCTAGGAAAGGGTGGCCCCAACCCACTGAACAAAGGATAGAGAAAATATGGATAGTATCAAGACAACCAGTACAAACCGCAAGAAAAGAAGGAAACCAGAAAGACAAAGAAAGATACCGGGAAGTGGTGTGACTTCCATAAGAGCCCTTGGCATAACATTGCTGACTACTGCTCAAAGTAGTCACTGGTGGCTGAAGTGAAAGCCTCTGAATCAGATGCAGGTTTTGACTCTAAGAAAGAACCAGAAAGGGGAAGATGGATCATTGACGTGGAACCCAGTGCCACCGTTGCTACCACCAAGCTCCAGCCTAGTGAACCAGACGAGCCAGAAGAAGGAGAGCACCTCTTCCATTCATAGATGTGGGTAAAAGGCACCCCGCTGCACTTCATCATTGATAGTGGTAGCCAGAAGAACCTCATCTCAACAGAGGTCGTCAAGCAGCTAGCCCTACCAACAATGCCACACCCACAACCCTACACCATTGGATGGCTCTGCCAAGGAAGCGATCTCCGCGTCAACCAACAGTTCTGACTGTCGTACAACATCAAGCCCTTCAAAGACGAGGTATTGTGTGATGTTGCTCCTCTCGAAGTTTGTGATGTTCTTTTGGGACAACCTTATTTATGGAAACGTCATGTTGTATATGAGTCTAGGCCTCATAGTGTTATTATTACTTTGAACAGGAAATTGTACAAGATACCCGAGGCAGTCCCACCTAGTGCTATTTCCTTCATCTCTGCTAAGAAATGTAGGAAGGTCATCTCTCAGATGGGGAAGTTTGTATTCTTCATGATTTGCTCTTAGAATAAGCAAAATATCATAGCCACATCTAGGGTCTCTGTGGCTGACCTCTCCACACAGCAGAAGCAAGTAGATAAGGTCGTGGAAGAATACTCAGATATCTTCTCCTCACCTACAGGGGTACCTCTGCACTGCCAGGTCAAGCACCCCATTGATTTGACACCTGACGCACCACTGCCCAATGGGCCAGTCTATCATCGCTCTTTGTTAGAGAATGAGGAGATCAAGCGACATATCCAAGAACGACTCCACAAGGGGAACATCTGCCCCAGCTCATCACCTTGTGGGAGCCCAATCGTGTTGGTATAGAAGAAAGATGGAACTTGGTGACTCTGTATTGATTACTGGGCTCTGAATAAAATAAATGTCAGAAACCGGTACCTGATTCCCCAAATTGATGACCTCCTTGATCAACTCACGAGGGCCAAATACTTCAGTAAGATTGATCTGAAGTCTGGCTACCACCAGGTCTCGATAGAACAAACAGATGTATGGAAGACCGCCTTCAAGTCAAAGGAAGGACTTTTTGAATGGTTTTTCATGCCCTTTGGTTTGAAAAATTCTCCAACCACTTTCACGAGGATGATGGATGATATCCTGCGACCATTCACCAATACTTTTGTAGTGGTGTATCTAGATGACATTCTAATTTACAACAAGACTTGGGTTGAACACTTGCAACAAATTCAATAGGTTCTGCACACCCTGCAACAACACAAGCTATATGCCAACTTGGAAAAATGATCCTTCGGCATGGACAGGGTCCCTTACCTAGGCTACATCATTGATCAACATGGCATACATGTAGATCCATACAAGATCCAAGTCATCCATGACTGGCCAACCCCAACAACACTCACTGAGCTTCAGAGCTTCTTGGGACTTGCTAATTTCTACCACAGGTTCGTGTTGGGTTTCTCCCATATTGCATGGGCCCTTAGCTAAATAAACAGGGGTGGTGGTAAGGCAAAATTTGTGTGGGGCCAGTCCCAACAAAAAGCATTCAATGATTTGAAGCAGCGCTTGTGCTCAGCCCTAGTACTTTCACTACCAGACATGTAGCATCCCTTTGAGATCGAGACAGATGCTTCAGACTATGCTGTGGGCACTGTTCTCACTCAACACAGCCAGCCCGTGGCCTATCATAGTGAGACACTATCAGATATTGTCCATAAGTACCCTACTTACGACAAAGAAATGTACTCCATTATGCAAGCATGTCGCCAGTGGAGACATTACATTCTTGGGAAGGAGACAGTCATCCACACTGATCATAAGCCACTATAGTTCATGTAGGCACAGGGAAAAATGTAGAATGACTGCCATCAAAAGTGGTCCACATACTTGCAGCAATTCCACCTCAACATCAAGTATAAAATAGGAAGCACCAATCACATCGTTGATTGCCCCAGAAGACCTCCAGTTGCGACACTCACCACGGTGCTAGACTCTTGTGGCCATGAGACATATGGATGGCCCCAACTCTATGAGATAGACCCTGACTTTGCCACCACCTACCAAATGTTGGGTGCAAATGCAATTGTTGATAATTTCCATCTTCAGGATGGGTTGTTGTGTCGTTTGGGCCATATCTGCGTTCCATCAAGTGAGCGAGCGAAACTGATCTGGGAAGCCCACTACAGTCGGGTGGCAGGAAACTTTGGTGTCGAAAAGACAGTGGCGATGCTACATAAACATTTATACTGGCCAAAACTTCGACAGGAGGTTGGCAAGTATATAAGGTTCTGCACTGCCTGTGCTATTGCCAAACCGACCACTAAGAAATAGGGCCTGTACACCCCTCTTCCTACTCCTGACAGGCCATGGGAATCCATTTCAATGGACTACATGTCGGGCCTCCCATCCACCAAGCGGGGAAATGACTGTGTTTTTATGGTTGTTGATCGCTTTTCTAAGATGGCGATTTTGGTTGCCTGCAAGAAGAGCATCAAAACAAAGGCCATTGCCAAGCTCTTCTTTGAACGAGTCTGGGTACATTTTGGAATCCCACAAACCATTGTCTAAGATCGAGAAAGTCGATTTCTCTGCACATTCTGGTCGAGCCTCTGGTCACTGTTGGACACCAAGCTCACCAAATCCATGGCCTTCCACCCCCAGACAGATGGCCAAAACGAGGTTGTAAATCGAATAATTGTGCATATCCTTCGCATGTATAATTCAAAGAACCATCACACATGGGATGAAATCCTTCCCTATCTCCAACATAACTACAACTGAGCCTTGCATAGCTCAATTGACCACAACCCCTTTCAAGTGGGGTTGGGATTCCAACCATTGGGTCCCATAGATGTTGCACTTTCCCTTGTGGTCACCTCGACTGACTCATCTCCTGCTCCAACTGAAGCTGACAAAGCCACCCGGTTCATTGAGCGGATCCAACACATTTTCCAAGAGGTTCAGGATATCCTATAGAAGTCCAATGACAAGTACAAACAATGCCATGATCAACATCGAGTGCCTCATAAGTTTAAGGTGGGAGACAAAGTTTGGTTGCACTTGCAGAAATGATGCCTTACAAGACCCCATTGGAAGATTTGCCCACTTCGTTATGGATCGTACACTATCACCAAGGCCGTGGGGGATAATTCTTTTTAGCTCAACATTCCTCCTTTCCTTGGCTTGCACCCAGTGTTCAACGTGGATCTACTTCGCCCTTATTTCCCACCATTATTAGACACCTCAGAAGTAGCAGAACAACTGACACCAACAAAGCTCAACCCCGAATGCATACAATAGGCATCCAATGATTAGATTGTGGATAGACAGATCAAGGGCACTCGACAACAAAGGATCCAGCTTTATCGAGTCGTCAAAGCAAGGCAACTCCTGCACCAAGGCAAGTGGCTCACCCGGGGCCAAATTTAGCAGAAATTTCCTCATCTAATGGGGGACCTCAATGCAATGGAGACCATTTCTTCCTAAGGAGGGAGGATTGATCCATATGGATATCGGTGGCCACCCACCTTTTCCAACTGGCTCAAAACAATTTTCTAACATTTTTGACAATTTACTATTTTTAGCAGTTTTTACTTTCGGGGCCATTTTGAGGGCCTAAATGAAGGTTTTTCGGTATCGAGCTCCTAAATTATAACCAAAAGCATGATTGATCTCCCAAAATGAATCTCCTTGGAGATACCTTTCCAATGGGCTATCACACGCCTAAAACAGAGATCGTATGCAAAAGTTACGACCCTGGGAAGTTGATGTACTAGCTTACCCAAACGGGGCCCACATGACTTTTGGCGCTTCATCTCCTAGGGTTAGGTTTTTAGATTTCTAGGGTTTTTGGCATTATTTCTTATTGTAAAAATGCCTTCATATCCTCATTTTAACCTTCTTCTTGCGAACGTACGCTGCCGTTACATCTCTTCTCAGAGATAAGCCGCCACCATTCCAGCAAGCTTGTTTCTGCTGCATTTTACAGTTTCAACTTATTTCATTATTGAATAGAAAACCAATTTTACTGTATCTCTGTTATTTTGTGTTAAGCACCTGTTAATAATCTGTATTCATTTCATTCTTCTCATAAAATCCGGATCATTTTTGTATAGCCTAGATGCAGTTATCCCTATGGAATACTTGGTTCCTAGTATTAGAATTGTAGCACTCGCAGATATGGATGAAACTCGCATTTTTCAAGAGAGGCTTTCACAGTTGGTATAACTAGAACAAGATCAATTTATTGTAGGTTTCCATCAGCAGGTACAGAAGGAATGAGAAAAGGCCCATCATGATAGGCACATCAAGAAGAAAGCCTTCAAGCAAAGAGATCTGGTATTGGTATATGACAACAAGTTCATGAAGCATCCAGGGAAGTTCAGGACACATTGGATTGGGCCATATGAGGTTGTTTACGTTACAGAAGGAGGAGCTACACAGTTGAAAACTTTGAATGGAGAATGGAAGGAGGGTTTGGTGAATGGGAGTCGGTTGAAATTGTACTATGACAACCAATTGCCTTGCAACTTTTAGTAGAAGCATGAAAAAAAGGGTATAGGTACCAGGTGCAGTTGAAACTGGGTACCAGACATAGAAAAGATAGTCTGTACAAGGAAAGAAGGGTGGGATAGAGCCTAAAGCACAGGCTGCCCTGCGTAGTCCAAAGATGAAGAAAAACAAAAGGTTCAGACCTGAAGTGCATGTGAGTGTTAGGGGCTTGTTGTCCCTTGGTTATGGAAGGTTGTGAAGATTAAGGAAAGAAGTGCGATGTGTGAATTGCGTGGAAGACAAGTTGACTGAGATTGGGTCAAAGTGACCAAAAGAGAAGAAAAGACGGAGCGAAGTAAGAGAAAGCAAGTCGTTGGATGAGGAGAACGAGGAAGATAAATCATCAAGGAAGTTAGATTGTGGATGACTTAACAAGAGGAAAAATCCACCAATAGATGCTTTGGATCACCTCACAAGAAATAAGGAAAGACAGGCTGGCGAAGCCCTGAAAACATGGGTCAAGTTGACCTAGGGTTTTAGACACCTAGGGTTTTGGTATTTAGGGTTTTGACACCTAGGTTTCGGCCTAAGGATGTTTGAGAGTCATTGTAATGTATAAATAAAGGTAAAGAGGACTTGGGATGGGTTAGAGAGATTATGTATGATGAGTGATTGTTTTTATTACCGAGAGGGAAGTATTGTGTGGTTATAGAAGTCTGTATTGTAAGATCTTCAGCTGGGTGTGAAGATCAACCCTACAGCTGGGTGCACAGGGAGGGGAGAGGAGAAGAGAAAGAAAGAGAGACATCTGCAAGCTAAGTGCATATAGAACTGTATGCTTTCATCTAATATATTATAAAGCGTAGTTCTGTGGACGTATCCCTAGGGAGAGGGTGAACCACGCATATATTGTTGTTGTGTGTCATGGATGTTGTGTTCTTCTGATCTCTGACATAATGTTAATGCAATATTGTGTTATATCTGAGATATATTTCACGCAGTAGGCTCAAAAAAGATAAAGAATAACTAGATCCATGTGAGAGTGTTGCCCTGGATCTTCTTTACATATCCTCTGGTTGTAGACACCCGTGTCTTGCAACCCCCTATAGCTACTTCAGGTGAGACTGCATCTACTTTGAAGGTGTTGTTGAAAGGGCCAGTAGTTAGGGCTTGTTGGTGCACTGTTAGAGTTGAACCCTAGGTTTTCCCCTATGCCAACATTTAGTGTGAGTGTATTCTCTACAAGTAGTATTAGAGCTCGTTTTTTTTCTTTGTACAAATGGTATCAAAGCAAGGTTAAGTAGATATTGGATATGAGTAGATTTAAGACGATTCATTATTGTATCGATAATAAACCTAATTCTAGTGGGATTTGTAAGGAAAGGATATGCAATTTGTGCTTGAAATAATGACAAGCAATTCAAGGATAGGGATCGAAAAATTAAATGGTCAAAATTTGGAGTTGTGGAAGCTTAAAATGGAAGATCTCCTTGTATATAAAGAACAATGGGCCAATGTGAGTCCTCAAACAATCCCAACAAGTATGTTGAAGGAAGAATGGGACAAAACTGAAAGGAGAGAAAGGAGTTTGATACGACGTTATCTTGTAGATTCCATATTGCTAAATGTCTTAGGCGAAGACACTAGAAAGAAATTGTGGGTTAATTTGGAAATATTGTACTAGTCAAAATCCTTGGTAAAAAAGTTGTTCCTTTAGAAGAAATTGTATTTTCTGAGGATGAGTGATGGGAGCTCAATAACAAAGCCCTTGAATGCATTCAATACTGTGATAAGTTAGTATTGTCCGTGGATATTAAAATCACTGAAGAGGATAAATGTATCAATCTATTGTGTTCTTTTCCAGAATCATGGGATAACTTAGTCATGGCTATTAAGAGTAATACAACCATGTTAACAATTGAATACATGGTTGCATCTCTAATATAAGAGGAAAGGAGGCAGACGAACATGGAAGGATCGACCAAATATGCCTTGTTGGTGAGAGGTTGATCGATCGATAGAGGTAAAGGTAAATTGTTCAATTGACAGTCTAAATCGAAGGGTAGATCTAAATCCCTGGTTCAGTTGAAAATAATATGTTGGAAGTGTGGTAAATTTGGGAATTACAAAAGGGAATATAATTCAAAGTCCGGTGAAAAAATTCAAGGCTTTGATAGAAATCAGTCGATTGAAGCTCGAGATAAAGAAGGAGACATGTATTTGGCATTGACTAATACAAGTCGAAGCATGACATTTGGTTGATCGACTTAGGTGAATATTTTCATATGAGGCCTCACAGGGAATGGTTTTGTGTTAAGCCCTAGAAAAAGCCACATGTTATGTATAAAACCCCTTATTAAGCCACTAGATATTGAATTATTACATTTCTAGTGTTATATTAGTAGGTCGGCTAGAACCCTTAATTGCACCATTTCAATATAATTGTACACTTTGTCTCCTATATATATATATATACCAAGGAGACCTAGTCTTAGGATCATCTTATCTCATCTCATATTGTCTTGTGAATTGGATGTATTGTAAAAAGAGGTTTCTCCCTCAAAGTGGACTATATTAATTGACTTTTTATCATCTTTAAGGCATTGCATACTAACATTTGGTATTAGGGCTTATGATCCTAGGGTTTTTCTCTTCCAACTGAGACACCTTGGAATTTTCACTATAATTTTTTTCTGGGAAGTTTTAGATCATGCAATTTTGAGGAGACTGAGGTTAAATATCAAGGTACATGTGGTAAAAATTTCAAGGTCTGGTTCCTTATAATTTTGGAGATATATCCTATGGAATATAGGGCTTGTGGCTCATCCTAAATTCAGTTTTAAATGAGTCATGGAATTTTCACTATAACTATTTTCTGGGAAATTTCAGATAAGGGTTTTAAGATTTCTTTGGTGTGAGTAGTCATCAAGATCACTCAGAAAATCCACAGTGGTCATTTTTTGAGCAATATTGATGAATTTTTAGATAGTGAAATTTTGTGGAGACTTAGGAGAAATTTCCTAGTATAGGTGGTAAAAATGTCAGGTTTTGGTTCACTATACTTTTGGAGAAATATTACATTAAATACAAGGCTTGTGACTAATCCTGAAATTAGTTTTAAAAGGAGTCATCTTGGAATTTTCACTGTAACTTCTTTTTTGTGATGTTTCAGACTTTGAAATTTTCAGAATTATAAGGATACATAGAGAATTACATATGTAGAATTTTTCAGATCTTGAATAATTATAATATGTGAGATATATATTGTGAAAGTCAATGATTTTTACTAATCCTAAAATTAGTCTTAAACAAGTCATTTTGGTATTTGTGTTATAAATTTTTATCAATAAATGTTTAGACTGTGAAATTTTTAGGAGTCTAAAAAGTCATATCAGATTACCACGAGCTAGAATTTTTTACTCAAAAGGGTTCAAAGTTCAGATATATATCATGGAATTTTTCAATCATCTATACATCAAATTAAGGGTTTTAAAGGTACATAACTTACAATTGGCATAACTTTTGATTGGAAGATTTGTTTTTGGTGATTCAAAATTTGTGATAAATAGAAGATAGAGGAGTATTATTATTGTTATTCGACATGGCTCTAAAAAAATATTAACAACAAATAAACCTCTATAAATCTCATGTAGGACGCCAGAGTAAAATGAAGATTTCGAAAACAAGCTATCCCAATTAAAGAACAAGGTTGATGAAATGAGTGGTAGTATGTTGAAACTAGTGGACTTATCACATTATTGGAAATCCCTAAAAAAGGAAATGGAAGATGAAATAAAAAATAAGATGGATGAAAACATGAAATATATGGAAAAGAAGATGAATGAAAATAGTGCACATATGGAGAAAAAGATGGATTAAAATATGTATCAAATGGAAAAGAAAATGAATGAAATTAAAAAATGCATGAAGTCCATAGAAGCCATGTTCTTACAGATGATCCCTAAAAGGGATATGGACATCTAAGGAAAAATTGAAAATAAGGAGAACAATGGTGTTGAAACTCAATCACATATGGGGAGTACTTTATCACAATTGGAGAGCAGCGACACTAAATTTCTGAATTATTCATCACTTCAAGATCCACATCATCAAGGCTTCAATTTATCACCAAGGAACTACTTCATTCCAAAGATCGATATGAGGAATTTTGATGGTAAAGATCCTATAACATGGATATTCCATATTGAACAATGCTTTGATATACACCAAGTGATAAGCTTATAAAAGGTACCTATTTCATCCTTGTATTTAGAAAATGATCACTTTGTTTGGTATCAATGGATTTGTGAAATAAAAAAATAATTTTATGATCTCTTGGTCCTTTTTATGGATGAATTGATATCACATTATGGGGATATGAAGAGAAACACATTCTTTAGTCAATTACTAAATCTTTGGCAAAAAGTCCAAGTTATAGAACACATTCATCAATTTGAAAAGCTCAGTCTCATGTAAAGAAAATTCCTGAGGATAATTTGTTAGATCTCTTTATAGGCCCTTTAAAGAAGAAAATTCAACATGAGGTGCGTCTCTTTGAACCTAAATCCCTAGAGAAATATTTCAGTATGACAAGAAAAGTGGAAAACAAAAATATGACTATTAGAAGGGTGGAAACTAATAGATATAGAGAGCACCATGGTCCCTCTCCTAACCCCACTCAATCGACAAGGTTGACACCTCAACAAATGGATGAAATAAGAGAAAGGGGACTATGTTTCAATTGTGACAACAAGTACAGTAAGGGGCATAAATGCAGTGAGAATAAATTATTCTACATAGACTGTGAAGAGGAAGAAGATCAAGAATTGGAACCATTAAGAAGATCAAGAATTGGATTATTATTAAAGAAGGAAGCATTTTCTTGGAATTAAGAAGAAACCGAATATTTTGAAAAACTTAAGGAGGCTATGTGTACAACTCATGTCCTAGCCACACCTGAATTCACAAAAAAAAATATTGTGGAGTGTGATGCCTCAGGCCATAGCATTGGTACAGTTTTAATGCTATAAGGAAGGCCTCTTGCCTTTGAAATAAACTAAATTAAAGGAAAAAACTTACTCAAACCATTTTATAAAAATAAATGTTTCCCATACTACATGCAGTTAAGAAATGACACCCTTACCTAATAGGAAGACACTTCAAAGTAAAAACATATCATGATAGTTTGAAGTACTTCTTGGAGAAACAATTATATTTAGAAGAACAAAAATAATGGGTTACAAATATGCTAGGTTATGACTTTGAAATTATATACAACAAAGGAAAAGATAATGTTGTGCCAGATGCATTTTTAAGGAAAGAAGAAGAAACAGAGGGTTCACTATGTGCTATTTCTATTCCGCAATTTGATTGGGTGGAAGAAGCAAGGATATAATGGAAGTACTATCAAGAGGTATGTAATATCATTAAACAATGAAAGGAGGACCCTATATTTATGTAATAATTCCCAACTCAAAAATAAGGTCCTTCTGGAATTACACACTTCTCCTATACGAGGACATTCCGGGTTATTGAAAACTTACCATAGGATTAAGAAGGAGTTTTTCAGGGAAGGCCTTAAAACTAATGTTCAAAATTTTGTGTCTGAATGTGTGGTATGCTAACAAAATAAGGGAGAGAAAATCAAGACTCCAAGTATCCTACAACCATTATCTATACCAAGTTAATGTTTAGAAGAAGTTTCAATGGAATTTATTAAAAGTTTACCCAAATTTGAAGGAAAGACTTGTTGAAATATTGTAACTTTGAAGAATATTCTAATTATATTTGAGTTATTATTTTATAGATAAAATTACCTTTCGCGGATTGATCAATTCAGGTCTTGTATAAGGTCAAATTCCCTTTTGTGGATTGGTCAAACTACATTTATATAGTGGTATTTGTAAAATCGACCCCTAGTAATTATAAAGTGGTTTTAACCACTTCTAGGAGAAGTCGGCCCCACCAAGTGAAGATACATAAAACTAGCACCACCTCAACTTGTATTTATATGTGAGGATTATGTCTCATTTGAACACACTCACTCTCACTCATCTAATGCACATATCTTGAAGGCAGTTGTAGTTGTAGGAGGAAGGAGAAGAGAGGGGCATGCTTAGTCTTGGTTTATCTTTGGTGTTTTGGTCTTATTCTTGGCATTGTATTGGCAATCCATTATTGAGGAAGTTTTTGCTGGGTTTTCTCCCCCATGAGGGTTTCCCAGGATAAAATGTTGTGTACCTTGTGATTGTGTTTCTTTCAATGATCCTCTTTATGCTATTGTTTTGAAAATGCATTGAATGGTCATGTAATTTGGAAATAACCTAATAAAAAAAATAAAACTTAACATGGTATCAGAGCTTGACTGAATAGAGCATATTTCACTGGGTATCTAAAAACGTGACTATTTTTGTATAAGAAAATTAGGGTTTTTTATTAAAGAGGAATTTTTGACCAAAAACTATGTTGGGAAGTGCACCTTGCCATAGTGCATCTTTTGGCAGATTGAGAGAACTTTTTCAGTGGCTAGATTCTACGAAAAATCAAACCCTAGTTTTGGTTGGTACCAGAAAACCAAAAGACTAGGAAACCAGAACCAATACCAGAAGTACCAGTCCAGAATTGCGCAGGTCAAGTTTCAAGGGGTAAAACTCACAATTTTTTGAAACAATCAGCTCTAGCAAAATCCCCTCAGCCCAACACATCTTTTGGTAAGATCAGTTTCAATTTTTGAGCACTTTCATTTTCTAATCATTTTTCTTAGTGCTGCAAACCCCCCTTCTCTCCTAAAGGGTCCATGACCTCTTGGTAAAGGATCTTAATCTCTTGAGTTGGATTATCTCTTGCAAACCTTCAATGGCTCTGGAACAATTTACACAGGTCCCTTTTTCTTCTTAAAAGCATGTCTTATGGAACCTATGGGCCCCTTCCTTAGCGATTTTGTAGACTCATAAATTTGGGTGCTAGCCCCTTTCCACTAGTCCCTCTCCTTCACTCATCCTCGGGCTATGACCCGGGGCTAATCTCTTGGTGCTTCACGATTTCAGACCTCAACTACCTTGGGTGCATCTGGTCTCCTTTTACACGAACTTCAAACTAGCGGAGTTACCTGGAACTAGATCTATGGTTCATTCTCCCTCCGATGACCAACGATGGTGATCTCTTCACACTTCGCAACTTCCTAATTTCAAGAGTCTTGAATCCTCAATGCTCTGAATCCTCTGATCCACGAATCTACGAAGGAACTCATGGCTAACAATCACATAAATTTTCCCAGATCCAATGATATGGAACAATCTCATTTCCTCTGAATGGATCTATGGTCTAGATGGAATTCAGGTTCCATAACTTTGGAAAGTTTGCTCCCTTCGCAAATGAAAACCTCTAAACATGCGAAGTCCGAAGGACTTCAAGGCGTAACCTCCTCGCACCTTCTGGAGATCTAACAACCGTCAGTGGTCCCAAATTATTTCAAAGGGATCTTGACTGTTACCTCATGACCTTCAACATATATCTCCCTTTCTGTTGAATATTTGTCACTATCTCTCTTGAGCTTGACTCCGACGCACTACTTGCAAACTTGGAATCTTTGACAAAGTTCCAAATTAATGAAATATAACTCTCTATGGACTCCTTGTGCTTCGTAGTCCTGATTTCTCAACACTTAGTCAATTCTTGACCCCGTGCACTCCTTGCAACACTCGGCCTAAGCTTCCCTTCATCCCTTCTAGGTTTTCATGAGTCAGATCTAGACTCCGTCGACGCACTTCTTGCAGACAATATGCACTCCTTACATATGATCTCTTAGAAGAGAAACAATTGAAAGTTATCTATCATTTCACAAATTCATACATTCAACAATATAATACATTCATTCATGAAAACACAAAATAACAGAGAAGAGTTTAGCAACAACAACTCCACGCACAATTGGATCAATTTTCCTCTATTATATCCATTTAATGTAAAAATGGCTACAACTATGAAAAACAACAATTAAAATTCGACTATCTCCTAACAAATTTCAACTATCCTCCATGTTCAACAACCTCATTTGGGCGTACAATACTCCTACTTATCCCAGAGGGCTCCTAGGGTTCCCTCCGACTACTTCTATCTCAAGAGAAAAAAAAACTCTCTACTACTTAAGTTCTGTTACATTAAAGTCTAGGAGTGAAACACCCAGATCACTCACGATCATTCACTCCCAAGCATTTCGATCTTCTTCAATTTTCAATGAGTTCAAGAAAAATATTTGCAGAAAACGCCAGCATTTAAGATTCTAAAATGATTCAAAGGTGGGCTAAGGCATTGAGTTGTCTCTCCACGTGTGCTTGCTGATGATGGTCCTGCATCATACTCCCTTGGACAAAAATTCATGGACTCATGTCCATGAGATTCTGCACTGACTTTCCATGCCTATGGATATCAACTTCATTTTCCCAAGTGGCATATTCTACTATGTGTCCCTTCTACTTTACCAAATACTCCAGGTATGTATTTCTCCTGGTCTTCTTGACAATCCTCTTATAAATGATCTTCTCCATTTGTGGCTTTTCTGCTACAGGCATCTGATTCTCCCACCGAATCTCTTTCTGATCTTTTGATTCTTTTGCGTCATCTTCCCTATAAGGATATAGGTCTAAAACGTTGAATATGGGTGATATAACCACATCCTCTAGCATCTCTATCTCATAAGCATTGGCACCAAATTTCTTTAGGATCTTGCATGGTCCTATCTTTTTCAGCTTTAACTTGTTATATGTCCCCATTGGGAACCTTTCCTTTCTTAGGTGTGCTAAGACTTGATCTCCCACTTCAAACTAAATTTTTTTCCTATGCTAATGAAATATGCATTTATATTCTTCATTTATGTTCTGTCACTGCCCCTTGATCTGATTATGAAGAATCTGCATTTCTGCAGCGAAGTCTTCTGCTCTAGTGCTTTTGAATTCACTCTGCTCCAGATATCTCAATTCTGATACTCCCCTTGGCTTCATTTCATATGCTATATGTAATGAAATATTTGATGTACTTCTGTTCACCGAGTCATTGTATGCAAAATCTACTTGTGACATAATTTGATCCCATTAGTTATGATGTTCAGTGACCAAACTTCTTAGTAAATCTCCTAAACTCCTATTTACCACCTTAGTCTGTCCATCCGTTTGAGGGTGATATGCAGAACTAAAGGATAGTTTTGTTCCTAGATTCTTCCACAATGTTCTCTAGAAATGACCAACAAATTTGGTGTATGTCTGAAATAATACTCCTAGTCAGTCCATGGAGTCTTACAACTTCCTTGAAAAATAAGTTAGCAACGTGCATTGCATCACTAGTCTTTTGGCATGGGATAAAGTGCACGATATTTGAAAATCTGTCCACTACCACAAATATGGAATCACTTCCTCTTTGTGTCCTTGTCAATCCCAACACAAAATCCATGCTTATTGCATCCCAAGGCCTCTCTGGAATAGGCAATGGTTGATATAACCCAATATTCTGTCTCTTTTCTTTTGCATACTCGAAAATATCACATCTGTTCACAAACCTCTTCACCTATACTCTCATACCTGGCCAATAATATGAACCATTCAACTGTGCAAACATTTTGACATCACTTAAATGTCCGGCTAGACCTCCACTATGCTTTTCCTTTAGCAAATTCTCCCTCATAGAACACTTTGGTATGCACAAATGACATCCTTTGAAAAACAACCCATCTTGAATCAGAGATTCGACCCAATGGCTTCTGTCTCTAAGCACAGGATTTGCACATGCTTCATATGCTTCCTTGAAATCTAGATCATCTTGACACATTTCCTTAAGGTGGTCAAACCCCAAGGTCTTCACTTGAAATTCCTGCAAGATTAGACATCTCCTACTCAATGCATCAACAAACTTGTTAGCATTACCAAAAACATGTTTAATGACAAAAGTGATTTTTTTCATAAAATTTATCCACTTACCATGTCTCTGGTTTAATTTCTCTTCTCTGGTTATGAATTGTAAAACTTGATTATTGCTATACAATACAAACTTTTTTGGTACAAGATAATGCCTCCATTTATTCAAAGCTTGAATTATGGCATAAAACTCCTTATCATATGTGGAGTAATTTTTCTTAGTATCATTTAGCTTCTTGCTAAAATATGCTATGGGTCTATTATCTTGGTTCAAGACTGCTCCAATTGCAATTCCACTTGCATCACATCTCACTTGAAACGTCTTTCCAAAATCTGGTAAAACCAAAATTAGTTGTTCTGTTATCTTCTCATTTAATATATTGAGTCTTTTCTCAGCCTCTTCCTTCCACTTAAAATACTTGTGCCTCTTCTTCATTGTATCCATCATTTGTGCACCAATCCCACTAAAATTCTTGATGAACTTTTGGTAAAAACTGACTAATCCATGGAATCTTCTTTCCTCAAATATACTCCTTGGTGACGACCATTCTTTGATTTCTTTCACCTTCTCGAGGTCCATATTCAATTCATTCGAAGAGATCACAAAACCCAAATAAATGAGTTCTTTCTTCATGAAAGAGGACTTCTTTAGATTTATCAACAACTTCTCTTGCTGTAACCTCTTCATCACTAATGTTAAGTGCTTCAGATGCTCTTCTTCAGTTTTACTGAAGACACATATATCATCTAGATATACGATCACAAAATTGCCAATAAAATATTTCAACACTTCATTCATCAACCTCATAAAGATACTTGGGGAATTTGTTAATCCAAATGACATAACAAGCCATTCATACAATCCCTTATTTGTCTTGAAGGCTATTTTCCACTCATCACCTTCCCTCATTCTTATCCGGTGATATCCACTTTTCAAATCTATTTTTGAAAAATAGTTTGCTCCACTTAAAAAATCCATTAAGTCATCCATCCTTGGTAATGGAAATATGTACCTAATGGTGATATTATTTATGGCCCTTGATTCTGTACACATTCTCCATCCTCCATCCTTCTTTGGACTCAACATAGTCAGTACTGCGCATGGACTCAAGCTTTCCCTGACCAAAACTTTGTCTAACAGATCCCGAATCTGTCTTTTCACCTCCTTATTCTCTTGAGGTGTCAATCTATACGCTTCTTTGTTCGACATGATTTCTCTTGGTATCAAGTCAATGTGATGGCTTATACTTCTAATAGATGGCAATGAGCTTGGCAACTCATCCATGAATATGTCAACAAAATTTTCCAACAGCTCCTAGATTTCCTCAGGCAAATCCTCCATATAAGTACTTGTAAGGATAACTTTTGGCTTCCTCACTACAACAAACTGCATCTCCTGTTCTTTCTTAACTTCACTCAGGAGTTCCTTCCCACTCATCAGAAGTATACTCATGCTGGCTTCTTCATTTACTTTCTTCTCTTCAATTGGCAGTAACATATGTGTCCTACCATTCTTATCCAAAGTATACGTATTTATTCTCCCATCATGAATGACATTTCTGTCATACTGCCATGGTCTTCCCAACAAAACATGACATACATCCATGCGAATCACATCACATAGAATTTCATCCTTATATCCTCCTATTTTAAATTCAACGAGGCATTGTTTAGTGACCATTACCTAGTGTCCTTTCTACAACCATGAGACTTTATATGTCTTTGGATGTGCAGTTGTTTCCAGCTCCAACTTCTCCACCATCTCTATGGATACTATATTATCATTTCTTCCACTGTCAATTATCACCTTGCATACTCTGTCTTTAGTCTTGCAAGAAGTCCCAAACACATTGTTCCTCTGCACTGGATTTTCAACCTCTGGTTCTGGTTTCAAGAGAATCTTCTTCAACATCAGAGATCTTCCATTTCTACTCCTTCTTATTCAACATTCATCTTCTGTGCTTATGAAATCTGAGTTTCACCTCGTTCTTTCTTTTTCTTGGGACATTCCCAAGACATCTGTCTTGTCTTTCCATAGACATAACATCTTACCCCTCCTCTTCTTCTTCTTCCACTTCCTCTAGAAGAAGAATTTCTTTCACCATTTTTTCTCCCTCGAGAACTTCCTCCTCTTTCTGAAGGACTATGTGGTTTCTTAGTCTCATCCTTAGTTTTCTGTGCCTTGTCATGGGAAACTCCCTTACCTTTGGTGGGGCTTCTGCCTCTATTTCATTGACTTTGTTTCTTGGCCAACTTCTCCTCTGCCTTCAGAGAAATATGGTAAGAATCCTCCACTGTTTTGACTGAAATCATGCTGATCTCATCCTGGATTTCATACCTTAGTCCATTTATATACCTAGAAACTTTTTCCTCACCTTTCTCTCATTGTCCAGTTCTAATATTTAGCTTGTAGAACTCTTCTGTGTACTCTTTCACTGTCATACCCTTCTATCTCAGGTTATGCAACTTCCTAAACAAATTTATCTGATAATCTTTGGGTATGAATTTAGCCTTCAACTTGGCTACCATTTTGTCCCAATTCTTTATCTTCTACTTGCCTTTTCTTCTCCTCTCAGCCTGCAGTTCATCCCACCACAGTGTTGCATGTCCTTTTAACCTGGTGACAACATGTCTCACCTTCTTTTCCTCATCGACATCCTCATAGTCGAAATATTTGTCCATGGATCTTATCCAATCCATCAACTCTTTAGCATCCAAATTGCCTTCATACATTGGGATTTCTATCTTTTCTCTAGCTCCCAATTTAACAACCACTCTCAATAAGCATTCCTCGGCAACATTTTTGCCTGCAACTTCTTCAACTTGTATTTCTTCACTTTCTGCATCACCGATGTCTCCAACATCATGTGCTCTCCACTGCACCGCTTCCATCGCCTCCAATATTGCATGAAGCTCTCTCATTTCTTTTTCTATAGTGTGATTGGCTATAGGTGGCTCTACACGTCTCCTCAGTGGCATTGTGATGACGATTTTGTTGAGGAAAAGAAATGAAATAATCTTACTCAAGCATTTTCAGATTCTACTTGGCTAAAGAAAAATAGATGGGAATATCACCCTATGTTTATAGCGAACAAAAATAACATCCTAACCCACAAGGATTAATTACAAGTGCTTAGGCTAGTCTTTTATCAACAAAAAAGCTTGCTGGAAATTTATTTTTTATGTAATTTTCTGAATATATCAGTTGCTGAAATAAATGTAAAGATAGAAGTAAAGTCACCAAGATCATAATCAAGTCACATGAGACATAAAGCAATCCTTTATTTCATTCAAAGTCACCAAAGAGTCATTTTCTTTACAAAATCTCATACATAAATTTTGGACCAAAGTCAAATTTAGACATCCCCGACGGAACATACAAAAGGACCTCTGATAGAAAACCAAAACTGAACTGTAAAAGCTGGATCATCTTGCCACAGATCGCCGCCCACTCGAATTTGCACAATAGCCTTTGTCAGTGATGAAAATTAATTCACAAACAGACAAGTCTACACAGACTATCAAAGATAGATCAACACCTATGAAAAACAAGTGTCTGAATGATGTGATTCAACCCTGAATATTGTTGTCTACAATAAGACCCTGCTATCATAAAAGAGAATTAGGCTTGTGATGAATAATGAATGAATGAAAACTGAACTATCTCAACATAAACTTAAAGAACAAACCTTAGTATGCTTCTTCTTCTATCCTCCTCTTGTTCCTCCCTTTCCTTTTTCTTTTAAACAAATTAGAATTGGTTGAAGTAGTTGAACCAACTCATTAGTTAATTAAATTAAAATACTCAACTATATTTAGTTAGGGGGAAGAGTAATCATTATAATAAGGGTTGTAAATAAATAATAACTAGTAGGTGGGACCCCTTGTGACTCCCTTTAGTTCATAAAAATCATAACATAACCATTAGTTAAGTAAAACACACCTCCTTGTGTCTCCCATCAACATATTCACTTTTGGAAAATTCAGCTCATGAAATTTGAAATCATTTTAAAAAATATTACTCATATATCCAAAATAAAACATGCTGTCCAAAATTTCTTGAAGTCAACAGTCATCAACAATGGATAAAAATAAAAACTGAAAATCCATATTTCCCAGTCTGCGATGCAACACTTCCTTGATTGCCGCTATCCCCTCTTGATTTTCTTGAATTTGCCTTTGGTTGTGCAGAGACTTTAGGCCTAATCTCACTGATCACGTGGGAACAATCATCCCTCAAATGCATCCGAGAATACATGGATTTGTCAGAGCCATTGGAGGGCAACGAAGGGACAACAATGGCTTTTCCTTTATCCAGGGCATGGTGGGCCTTTATTTTCAATCTCTTGCTAGCATGGGAGGATTTCACTGGCGAGTGGTCAGGGGAAGCTTGGACAATGGGATTAATAGGTGGAGGAGAAGGCAAGGACAAGTTGGGCCAGCCACGATGTTGGGAGACTGCCGAGTGGACAATCTCCTGCCATCAATTATTTTCAGGAACCTTGGGT
This sequence comes from Picea engelmannii, assembly GCA_009831015.1. Lineage (NCBI taxonomy): Eukaryota > Viridiplantae > Streptophyta > Pinopsida > Pinales > Pinaceae > Picea > Picea engelmannii. Next base: position 1,346,758 of record ML780971.1, read on the forward strand.
TGCAACGAGACATGAGGAGGTATGGGGATACCGGGAGCTTGTGGGATTTGGAAAGGAGGCCTTTCAGGCCTAGGTTGGACTACTCCCTGCCCAATCCAATTGAAAAATCTGGCCTGAAACAATTGGCCAAGCTCTTGTGAATCAACATCAAAATGTATGGAGAACCTGGGCCTTCTTGGGCCTCAATTCCAATTACCTCTACCTCTATTTCCTCGGCCATGGCTACCTCGACTGAAAAAACTCATCCCTGCATGTGTGATTGATTAGAAAATAGTCCTTTAAATAACTATACATGGCAACTCTTAAAAATATGAAATATATTCGGCTCAACAATGTATCAGACTCATGAAATCCAATCCATACAATTTTTTTTCCTATTTATCAATGAGCAAGGGGTGAAAAGGGTTCTGGGATATGTGAAGGGTTTGTATTGAGCGAAACATGATACATTGAGGGGGAAAAGAACATGGTTACGGCTCGTTGACAACAACAATCAACTGTAAAGAAAACCAATAAAACTTCACTATAATCCACACAAGACACTACCACTTCCAATTGCCTTAACACCAAAATTCTCTTGACTATAATCAATCTCAGAACAGGGAGTGAAAAAAATGAATATGGGAAGGTGATGGGATTTGTAATTGGTGAAAAATGAAATAATGGAAAGGAATAAAAATGGTTACTATTCGTGAAATTAATTAAGTGATCCATAAAACATTATGTGAAAATAGATGCACTAATCATCAATCATTTTGACCAAATAACAATTACTGTGTATTTAACTAGTTCAATGTTTGATAATCAACTATCCAACACAATGCCATCACAAGACAATATGCATTCCAGACAATCTGTAAAGGGGTTTTGTTCCTTTCATTTATACACTTTGCATCTTATAACAATTTTCAAACAGTAACCATTCCCACTCTATTAACCATCAAAATCAACCACTTCCCATACATTACTTCAATCAACAACTATACTCAAAATCATGTCTAAACAATGAAGTCACACTATCAATGCAATCGGGCCTGTCGTTTAAATGCAATGATATTTGTTAAACATATATAGGCAGTAAATCAAATAATCCAGATTAAATTGCAAAATTAGAATTGACACTTAAACAAACAACCAATAACCACCATTCTAACACAAGCTATGCACAAAATAATTTAGTCATGCAAGTGTAACTCTATCACTGTGGAAGCCCAATTAAATGTGACTCTAAAAAGCTATGCGATCTATCCAACATGATGAGGTATCAACAACGTGCCTGTCTTCATAAAACCAATAACTAGATTGCCACACAATCATGCTTAGAACTCCGTGACTATTTCTAAGTGTGGAACCCAAGCTATCTATATTATACACAATGTGCAGCTACCAAAACCCATGATGCAACATCTCCATTTCACAAAACCAAACACACAGTCACAGGAAAAAACTCAACCCACCGTGACGAGTCATCAATCTAATATGATATGGCTTCGATTTAGTCAAACTGTAATCAATTATGCTATATAAAACTCAGGCTTAACAATTGACAATCATAAGTATGCGGAGGATGTAGTTCATATAGTCATCCTGGTTGCAATAACCATTGGCCCCAAAAGAACTAACAATTACAATAACTACTATTTGATTGTGTAGAAACACCACACACACAAATGCGGTATGTGTGAGAAACATCAAGCAATTGTAACCAATGCCAACTAAAAGTCCAAACAATCCTTAGTGAAAAAATACCAGTGACTGTGTATCGACCAACCAATTCCCCACTGTCATAATCAATTGAACTAACGAGTAATGGTAACCACATATACCCACGCATCAATTTGAATTGGGGCATCGACCCTCTCAATTAACAATACTGAGTTATTAAACATAAGGAAAGAGACCGTGAGTTTGCGTTGTGCGAATACAATGTAGGGTTTAACCTTGTTATAACAGAGGCAGTAACTATATTCCAAACCATCACGACTTTCACATGACTAACCAGGCGAGTCTGTATTCAAATTAACCAACAATACACTCAATCCACAATAACCCATAGTAAACCTGACAGGACTGAATATCTTCTCTATAAAAATTTAGACTGGAGGCTAAGGGTTTGTTCTGTAGCCAACACAGGGAGAATAGAGCCAACTCCTTGTAATGGTGAAAACTCCGAGGCCAATGGTGCATACACAGAGAGAACCGTGACTCATTCATGGACAAGTAAAAAATCCATGATAGGCGGCCATAATAGAAAGGTGAGTCTCTCCTTCGGCCTGACAATGTTATTTAACGCACGCAGGGTATAACCCTCATGCTCTTCGGTCAAACAACCACAATACTGAGGTGAAGATAGGGCTGAGTAAGAACATAAAACCCACTTCGTGACCCTTAGTGGTGGAATCACCAATTCCGAAGCGAACAAAACACAATGATGCAGAAAGCCATCAACCATTAAACCCATAAAAACCAAAGACTAGATATAACGACAAATGCGTGAAGATAGCTATCCACCCGAGACCAAACAAAAACCCTCCAACTAAACCAACAAGGATAACAGAGAGCTACCACCTAGGAATACCAATAACTTCTATGAATTCAATATTATCCCAGGAGGAACCATCCACGCTTCATTCTAAGAATACAATTTCACACAGTTGCAATACTTAGGAAAACACAAACCAATACACCTGAGCCAGTAATCATTTCATAACCAGAGAAGACTCATGAATGGCCAAAAAAAGACATACCTGTAATCAAATTCCTTAAAACACAAGCTGGCCGAGCGATTCCTATCTGCTAAGAAACCAGAGCATAACCACAACAACAGGATCTAACAATAGCTCGACTAGGGTGGCGGTTAATGGAAGGAGGAAAGGTGACGTGCAGTAAATGCATGCCGCCTCCACCCACATTTCATTAATTCATCAGTACATGCCAACTGGATCTTCATTAACACCATTAATCAAACCATATATCGATACCATCACCACATTAAAAGCCAATAGCGCGACCACCATATTTCTTAACTTGTGCCATACATAAAACAACCACGTACCATATCACAAAGTTAAATCACATAACCATTAATGTCCATTACTTTGTCAAAATGTGCCACCCATATCCTGTCCTTCCAAGATATACCATATGTATATCGACCACATAACTCAACTACATTGCATGACCATTAAATTGCTAGCTAGGATTTAACCATAACCATTAAGTCTTTTATGCATATAGTATAGTATATATGATAGTTTAAATTCTTCCCCTTTGCAACAATTGCATTGTTCTTATTTCTTTCCAATTGTTTGCATGTGATATAGTAAACTTGCAAGACTAGATCCCTTTGTCCTTTGCATTTTTCATAGTGTTTTTGCTTTTCTCCAAACTTCCTTTTATGTATTCTCAATAACATGTTTGTTGTGCAGGTGCAATAAGAACATATAGTAATTATATCAATGAATAACATAGGCCGTAATAACATAAGGAACCAACATTTCATAAGCTCAAACCATAGCCAATAACAAAAGATCTCATCAACCATGTAATCCGTGTCGTACATCATCACAACATAAAAAATGAACAGATACGATCTTCAATAGTTCAAGGGGGTCCCACCTACTAGTATTATTTAGCTTTTATAATAATAGGCTTTAGCAACACTTTGCGGGAGAAACTTCATTGACAAATTTAATTGTCAACAAACTGGCGACTCCACAGGGAAATTTGTTTCCAACAGATTTAGAACTCAGAACTCATGGTTTCGCAGACTAAGAACAATAATTTTAGAAGACGTAACTAGAATAATTATGAAACAGGGGGAAGTGAGTGGATTTAATGGAAAGATGACCTGGAATTTGGGAATAATTCATGAAAAGTGTTAAGTATGAGGGGTTTTTACCACTGTATGCATAATCATTCAACTGGAATTTGCTCTTAACTTTCAAGGAGGAAAAATTTTAGACTTTCTCTTAAAATTTCAATGGATGAAGAAATGGCAAGAAGAAGTGGGAGATAACCAATTCCTTATAAGACAACAATGGAAATATGTAACAATTTTAAGGGTCCTTTAGAGGAGACATCATAACAACTGTGCAAGCTTGATTGTTATTGACTAACAATGCTTTTCAGGAGTGTCACTGTGGTAGGATTGATTCAACATCTTATTTTGACCAAACACTAAAATATGATAAGGACAAAAATCATAACAGAAGTATCAATGCAGAAATTAAAATAGAAGCAGTAAAAGACACAATTGAAAAACAACAAGGAATAAAAATTAACTCAGAAGGCAGGAATTAAAGTATTGTAAGCATAGAGAAGAAGCACAAAAATTGAAAGCAGAGCTAGGCTACTAGTATATAGAAATCCAATCAGCATTATAAATTTTCACGCTGGCCCCTCACAATACTTCAAGTGAGGACTGTTAGTGCTGTAGGAAAACAATTGTCTCTGTAATTTCCTTAAAATGTATGAGTTAGTGTCCAAGGAAAAAGTAATTTGGAAGGGACCCAACATTTGAAATTATGATATAATTATCAGCCCTTTGACGCACATGATTAAATCATCAAGATAAGCATGGATACTGACCAATTCATTGAAAGTTGTGTGTATAGGCCTTTTAAAGGTGGTACTTGCATCAAATAAGCCAGAAGGCATGCATTTGTAAGGCATAGTATCACAATTAGTAATGAAAGTGGTTTTGGGAACTTTTACTCCTTTTACTTTGATTCTCTTGTAACTGTGACTCTACCACCTATTGCACCTATTGCAAAAATGTTTCCATCTTGAGAGGAGGGAAGGGATTTCTCATAATCTCTTGCCTAAAAGTTTGAAGACTAATACAAGTTATGATATTATCATTGGTCCTTGAGGCCGATTCCCAATTTGAAATCCATTCAGGGTGGACTGAAAAAATCATTCCAGCCCTTAAGAAATCTCTCAACTCCCTTCGAAAGGGTGCTTCCAGTGCAGAGTTAACAAGTTCTTGTTTTTGCCTAGCTAGTTTCATAATATGCTGAACAAGACCAGGATCAAAACCACAAAGATCCTCATAGGACCAAGCAAAAACCTTTTGAGATTCACCGAGTAGCCCGATGGACCCCATCTCTTCTTTAAAAGAACATTGGAAATTTATTTGAACATTCTTTGAAGATTCAGGTGTACTAATGTTTGGTAGGATGGCTTCAACCACCTTCTTTCCTAACTCCTCTTCTTTTTGTTTTTATTTATTGCCTACGACACTCAATGAAAACAAACTCTCAAGAGGATTCAAGCCCTCAGGAATCTTATTATTTTCTATGGATATAATCTCCTCAGGCTTAAGAGGTTCATTTTGAATGACAACACAAATTATCTCATCGTTAGGGATGGCCTTCCAAGATCCTTCATTTTCAGGAATGTATGGACGATGTCGAGATTGAAAAACACAATCAGTCCTGTGAGGAAAAAGTTGTTGATTAGGAGAGGCTACAAATACAACTAACCGATCAGCCATTGAATTCAACTCCTTCTTAACATGAGTGATGTTTAAAGATAAAAGGTTCAAGAAAAGAGCCCAATTGGTTTGGGACTATTGTTCCATCAACTTGTTGCTAGGAGAGCATATCCTACGTATCAGGTTCACGGCAAGCTTAGAATTTCCGAAAACTGAAAGGCGACCACAACCAAAATTAAGGGCGTTATCAATGCCTAATAATAGAGCTTCGAATTCAATGACATCATTTGAACAAGAAAAATCTAACTTGTAAGACATATTATGAATTTTTCCTGTAGGATAAACTAAGATAACTCCAACCCATTACCTTCACTAGAGAAAGAACCATCAAAGTGCATATGCCATATATCCTCATCTAAATCAATTTTTTCCAAAGGAATACTATCCTCTTCAACAAATATGGAATACACTCCTAGGTCTTCTTCGATATAGTTTATGCTAGGTTGCGGAACACTCTCTATGTAGGGTGAAATTATTCCCTCTCTAAGGACTTTAATATTCTTACCATTCCGAGGAATGGATAAATGTGTCCCGTCGAGCAAGAGGTATCCACCTATTAAGGATTTCCAATCTCTCCTCAAGATAATTGAGTAATTTCTTATGGGTATATTAATCACCTGAATGCTAAGGGTTTTCCTTATCTCAGGATGGGTGCATAAAACCAAGGTTACATCCTTAATCTCTCCTATGGTTGTTTGTTGTAGACTATTATAGGAGAGCATGCTTATGGCATTTTCATTTGTACAAGACAAGCCTAGATCTTCCATAATAATCTTCGACATCAGACTTGGGCCTGAACCACCATTGATGAGGCAATAATGGGAAATCTTATCCATGATCTTTACAGAAATATAAAAAAGGTTTTTTTTTTTACAGGGTATCTAAAGTTATGTACACCTACTTTATTTACAGAAGAATCCTCTTCGTTTACCTCTTTAGAAATATTGGCTACAATAGAAGATTTTCCTTCCATGAATTGTTTCAGATGCATTTGTTGTTCAGGAATGACAACCATGTCTAGGAGGGTTGCATCTGCTTTGATGTTGGCTAATTGATTCAAGATATTGTATTTGGAAGAGGGGGGATGAGGAGTGATTCCTTGACTCTTAGGAATTTTAGAACTGCAGGGAGAATCAAATTTTCCCTTGGGAGCGTAGGCTTTGTTCCTAGTTTTGATGACCATGACATCCTCTGGCTCTGCAAAGTCTAGGAAAATGATAGTAGCTTCTGGTCTTTTACCAAAGATCTTATCTCTGGCACTCTTCTTTACCTCACGTGTGGTTTCTTTGTGGTGTTCCTCACAAAAGTTACACCAACTCCGAGGCAGGATAACTTTAGGATGAAAATTATTTTCAACTCGATTTCTAAAAGGGGGTGCATAAGAAGATAAATCTCCATTGATGAGAGGGGAGACGATACCCTTTCGCTCAAATGATATCATACGATTGTTCATATATTGTACTAGTTGTAAGAGAGCATACATGTCTATCTGTCTAACTGATTCTCCTTGGGGAAGACTAGTTCTTTCAAGCTGTTCTTCATACTCTGAGCAAGTATGTAGAATGAAACTGAGGTTATCAATGGATTTTTCCTCAAGCCTATGATGGTAGGGAGAAGGCAATGCATTGTAGTAATGCATGCAAGCGGCTTGGTTATGAGGGTGGATAAGTTCGGGGATTTGATTGTACAACTTGGTGAAATGCAATTTGAAAGAATTGATGGTCTCACCATCCTTATAGGTGACATTATTGTATTCCCTTAACTTCTCAATGGGTCTTTTGGATTTCCCATAAGTGGATCGAAACCAATAGATTAACTCCACCCAAGTAGATAGGATATTAGGAGGAAGATCAAAGAAATTGGATGCAACCTTTCCTTCCAAGGAATTGACGAACAAGTGCATGCAAGTGTCATTGTCTTTAGCCCCTATGTTATGACAAGCATTGGAAAATGCCACCAGGTGTTCGTTTGTGCTGACAGTGTTATTTCCTGAAAACTTAGGCAAATTCTCTTTAAAATTTGGAAGTGGATGAGTAGCTGGTGCTAGGTTAAGAGGAGAGGACACATGCCATGGTGTGGTTGTGGCGTCTTCTTCGAACTGAAAAAAGCCCATAATTTTTAATGACTTTGGTGGGGTTTGTAGTAGATTGGACAAGGATATGGTGGCTATATAAGCTACCAATCACTTATGATGATGAATATTGAGAAGATGGAGCACTTCCAGTGCCACCAGAGCCACCACTAGAGCCATCTTGTGGATGATAGACGAGGGAAAGAAAGATGAGATGGATGAATCAGATAATGTTCTCCTTAGAGCACATTGTTGGGTAGATAACACAATGTTTCTTCTTCCTATTTCAACAATAGGATTGATTTCGGGTGACAAACCTCTTCTTCTTCTAGAAGCACGAGATTCTAAGGACATGAAAGAAAAGGCCAAAACTGAAGAAAAGGAAGATTACCGCTGATTTCTAGGATGTCTACGTCTAGCTTCCAATTGTTCTTGAACACTAATTTCTTGTTCAATTGCTGCCCAAGAATGTTTAAGCTCAACACAGGTCCTGGCAGTGTTTAAAATAGTATGAAACAAGTTCAAAGCAATGCTGGTCTATTCTTGGAGACCGGGCTCAAGATTGGGATGCCTCGCAACATGAATGATCATTAATAGAAAAACAATCAAAGAATCAATATCAGAAAAAGAAAGATGTATCAATGAAAATTGAGTATAAAAATTAACCAGAGAGATATCGAAGATCTCCCCAGTATGGTCGCCAAATAAATGTTAAGGAAAATATATGAAATAATCTTACTCAAGCATTTTTAGATTCTACTTGGCTAAAGAAAAATAGACGAGAATATTACCCTATGTTTATATCCAACAAAAATAACATCCTAACCCACAAGTATTAATTACAAGTGCTTAGGCTAGTCTTTTATCAACAAATAAGCTTGCTGGAAATTTATTTTTTATGTAATTTTCTGAATATATCAGTTGCTGAAATAAAAGTAAAGATAGAAGTAAAGTCACTAAGATGATAATAAAGACAGATGAGACATAAAGCAATCCTTTATTTCATTCAAATTCACCAAAGAGTCATTTTCTTTACAAAATCTCATACATAAATTTTGGACCAAAGTCAAACTTAGACATCCCTGATGGAACATCCAAAAGGACCTCTGACAGAAAACCAAAACTAAACTCTAAAAGTTGGACCAACTTGCCATAGATCGCTTCCCACTTGACTTTGCACAATAGCCTTTGTCAGTCATGAAAATTAATTCACAAACAGACAAGTCTACGCAAACTATCAAAGATAGATCAACACCTATGAAAAACAAGTGTCTGAATGATGTGATTCAACCCTTAATATTGTTGTCTACAATAAGACCCTGCTATCATAAAAGAGAATTAGGCTTGTGATGAATAATGAATGAATGAAAACTGAACTATCTCAACATAAACTCAAAGAGAAAACCTTAGTATGCTTCTGCTTCTATCCTTCTCTTGTTCCTCCCTTTCCTTTTTCTTTTAAACAAATTAGAATTGGTTGAAGTAGTTGAAGCAACTCATTAGTTAAGTTAATTAAAAGACTCAACTATGTTTTGTTAGGGGGAAGAGTAATAATTATAATAAGGGTTGTCAAAAAATAATAACTAGTAGGTGGGACCCCTTGTGACTCCCTTTAGTTCGTAACAATCATAACATAACCATTAGTTAAGTAAAACACACCTCCTTCTGTCTCCCATCAAATAATGGGATTTGTAGTCAGCGAAAAATGAAATAATGGAAGGGAAGAAAAACAATTACTGTTCGTGAAATTAATTAAGTGATCCATAAAACATTATGCGAAAAGAGATGCACTAACCATCAATTATTTTGACCAAATAATAATTAATGTTAATGTGTATTTAACTAGTTCACTATTTGACAATCAACTATCCAACATAGTGTGATCACAAGACAATATGCATTCTAGACAATCTGTAAAGGGGTTTTGTTCCTTTCATTTATACACTTTACATCTTATAACAATTTTCAAACAGTAACCATTCCCACTCTGTTAACCATCAAAATCAACCACTGCCCATACCTTGCTTCCATCAACAACTATACTCAAAATAATTTCTAAACAATGAAGTCACACTATCACAAAATCATAATTGACACTTAAACAGATAGCCAACAACCACCATTCTAACACAATATATGCACATAATAATTCAATCATGCAAGTGTAACTCTGTCACTGTGCAAGCCCAATTCAATGTGACTCTAAAAAACTGGGCAATCTATCCAACACGACGAGGTATCAACAATGTGTCTGTCTTCATAAAACCAATAACCAGATGGCCACACAATCATGCTTAGAACTCTGTGACTATTTGTGAGTGTGGAAGCCAAGCTATCCATATTATACACAATGTGCAACTACCAAAACCCATGATGCAACATCTCCATTTCACAAAACCAAACACACAACCACATGAAAAAACTCAACCCATCATGCTGAGCCATCAATCTAATACAATATGGATTCGATTTAGTCAAATTGCAATCAATTATGTTGTGTAAAACTCAGGCTTAATAATACAAAATCATAAGTATGTGGTGGATGTAGTATATACAGTCATCTTGGTTGCAATAACCATTGGTCCCAAAAGAACTAACAGTTACAATAACCATTATTTCAATGTGTATAAACAAGACACACACAAATGCGGTATGTGTGAGCAACATCAAGCAATTGTAACCAATACCAGCTAAACATCCAAACAATCCTTAGTGCAAAAATACCAGTGACTGTGTATCGACCAACCAATTCCCCATTGTCATAATCAATACTAACGAGCTATGGTAACCAAATATACCCACACATCAATTCAAATCGGGACAACGACCCTCTCAATTAACAATACTGAGTTATTAAACATAAGGAGAGTGATCGTGTGTTTGCGTTGTGCGAATACAATGCAAGGTTTAGCCTTGTTATAATAGAGGCAATAACTAGACGCCAAACCATCACGACTGTCACATGACTAACCAGGCGAGTTTGTATTCAAATTAACCAACAATACACTCAATCGACAATAACCCATAGTAAACCTGATAGGCCCGACAATCTCCTCTATAAAACTTTAGACTGGAGGCTAAGGGTTTGTTCTGTAGCCAACACAAGGAGAATAGAGCCAACTCCTTGTAATGGTGAAAAATATGAGGCCAATGGGGCATACATATAGAGAACCATGACTCATTCGTGGACAAGTAACAAATCCATGATAGGGAGCCATAATAGAAAGGTGAGTCTCTCCTTCGGCCTGGCAATGTTATTTAACACGCACAGGGTATAACCCTCGTGCTCTTCAGTCAAACAACCACAATACTGAGGTGAATATAGGCCCGAGTAAGAACACAAAACCCACTTCATGACCCTTAGTGATCCAGGTGGATATCGATGGCCACCCACCTTTTCCAGCTGGCTCAAAACAACTTTCTAGCAATTCAGATAATTTACTATTTTTAGTAGTTTTTTCCGTTGCATTTTACAGTTTCAACTTATTTCCTTATTGAATAGAAAACCAGTTTTACTGTATCTCTATTATTTTGTGTCAAGCATCTGGTAATAATCTATAGTCATTTCATTCTACTCATAAAATCCAGATCAGTGGTATCAGAGCGGTCTGCTCCTTGTCGTCTTAATGCATGTCCCCAACGAGGTCGGAGTACAAAGATTTGGGTCTCGACCTTGTTTCTCTTGAGGACAAAAGCTCTCTCACACCTAAGAGACCTCTCATGGAAGGAGAAAAGAAAGATGATGGGACAAGAGATCCTTTCAAACTGTTGATTGAGGAAGCACTCATGCAACAAAATAATGAGATGATGGATAATTTTGTGTAAATCCTTCGACCTTATTTCCCACCATTATTGGACACCTTAGACGTAGTAGAACAACTGACACCAATAGAGCTCAACCCCGACTGCATACAACAGGCATCCGTTGATCATATTGTGGACACATAGATCAAGGGCACTCGACAACAAAGGATCCAACTTTATCGAGTCGTCAAAGTAGGGTAGCTACTGCACCAAGGCAAGTGGCTCACCCGGGGCCAAATTCAACAGAAATTTCCTCATCTGATGGGGGAACTCATTGAAATGGAGACCATTGCTTCCTAAGGATGGAGCATTTATCCAGGTGGATATCGATGCCCACCCACATTTTCCAGATAGCTCAAAACAACTTTCTAGCAATTTTGATAATTTACTATTTTTAGCAATTTTTTTGGGTACTAAACTTCCAGAGCCGTTTTGAGGCCCTAAACGACGTTTTTTGGGGTATGTTGTGATGCTAGAATATCATAATGAAACTATTGTAGTCCTCGGATAGATCTTTCCAACAAGCTATCATACGGCTAAAACGAAGATCGTATGCAAAAGTTATGACTCCGAGAAGTTGATGTACTGACTTACCCAAACGGGGCCCACGTGACTTTTGGCGCTTCATCTCCTAGGGTTAGGTTTTTGGATGTTTAGGGTTTTTGAAACTCTTGTTTATTGTAAAAATGCCTTGAGAGCCTCATTGTAATCATCTTCTTGTGAATAAGCGCAGCTTTCACATCTCTTCTCAGAGATAAGCCGACACCATTCCAGCAAGCTTGTTTTCCGTTGCATTTTACAGTTTCATCTTATTTCCTTATTGAATAGAAAACCAGTTTTACCATATCTCTGTTATTTTGTGTTAAGCATATGGTAATAATTTGTAGTCATTTCATTCTTCTCATAAAATCCAGATCAGTGGTATTAGAGCATTCTTCTCCTTGTCGTCTTAATGCATGTCCCCAACGAGGTCAGAGTACAAAGATTTGGGTCTCGAGCTTGTTTCTCTTGAGGAAAAAAGCTCTCAAACACCTAAGCGAACTCTCATGGAAGGAGAAAATAAATATGATGGGATAGAAGATCCTTTCAAACCGTTAATTGAGGAATCCCTCACACAACAGAGGAACGAGATGATGGATAATTTCGCACAAATCCTTCGGCCTTATTTCCCACCATTATTGGACACCTCAGACGTAGCAAAACAACTGAAACCAATAGAGCTCAACCCCAAGTGCATACAACATGCAACCATTGATCAGGTTGTGTAAAAACAGATCAAGGGAACTCGACAACAAAGGATCCAACTTTATCGAGTCGTCAAAGCAGGGCAACTCCTGAACTAAGGCAAGTGGCTCACCCTGGGCCAAATTCAGCAGAAATTTCCTCATCTGATGGGGGAACTCAACGCAATGGAGACCATTTCTTCCTAAGGATGGAGGATTGATCCAGGTGGATATCGGTGGCCACCCACCTTTTCCAGCTGGCTCAAAACATCCTTCTAGCAATTTTGATCATTTATTATTTTAGCAGTTTTTTTCGGGTCCTAAACTTCCAGAGCCGTTTTAAGGGCCTAAATGAAATTTTTTGGGGTATGTTGTGGTTGCAAACTTTCATCATTAGTTTTTCTTTTAATTGTTATAGTCATCAGATAGATCTTTCCAACGAGCTATCATACGCCTAAAACGAAGATTGTATGCAAAAGTTACGACCTCGGGAAGTTGATGTATTGACTTACCCAAACGGGGCCCACATGACTTTTGGCGCTTCATCTCCTAGGGTTAGGTTTTTGGATGTTTATGGTTTTTGAAACTCCCGTTTATTGTAAAAGGGCCTTGAGAGCCTCATTGCAATAATCTTCTTGCAAATGAGCACAACCGTCACATCTCTTCTCAGAGATAAGCCGCCACCATTCCAACAAGCTTGTTTTCCGTTGCATTTTACAGTTTTAGCTTATTTCCTTATTGAATAGAAAACTAGTTTTACTGTGTCTTTGTTATTCTGTGTTAAGCATTTGGTAATAATCTATAGAAATTTCATTCTTCTCATAAAATCCAGATTAGTGGTATCATAGCGGTCTACTCCTTGTCGTCTTAATGCATGTCCCCAATGAGGCCGGAGTACAAAGATTTGGGTCTCGAGCTTGTTTCTCTTGAGGAAAAAAGTTCTTGCACACCTAAGCGACCTCTCATGGAAGGAGAAAATCAATATGATGAGACATAATATCCTTTCAAACTGTTGATTGAGGAATCCCTCAGGCAACAGAGGAATGAGATGCTGACAAATTTTGCGAAAATCCTTCGGCCTTATTTCCCACCATTATTGGACACCTCAGACGTAGCAGAACAACTGAAACCAACAGAGCTCAACTCAAAATGCATACAAAAATCATCCATTGATCATATTTTGGACTCACAGATCAAGGGGACTGGACAACAAAGGATCCAACTTTATCAAGTCGTCAAAGCAGGGCAACTCCTGTACCAAGACAAGTGGCTCACCTGGGGCCAAATTCAGTAGAAATTAAATCATCTGATGGGGGAACTCAATGCAGTGAAGACCATTGCTTCCTAAGGATGGAGGATTGATCCAGGTGGATATTGGTGGCCACCCACCTTTTCCAGCTGGCTCAAAACAACTTTCTAGCAATTTTGATAATTTACTATTTTTAGTAGTTTTTTTTAGTCCTGAACTTCCGGAGCCATTTTGAGACCATAAACGACGTTTTTTGGGGTATGTTGCGGTCGCAGAAATTGATTATGACATTTTGTGCAATTTTTGTAGTCCTCAGATAGATCTTTCCAACGAGCTATCATACACCTAAAATGAAGATCGTATGCAAAATTTACGACCCCGGGAAATTGATGTACTGACTTACCCAAACGGGGCCCATATGACTTTTGGCACTTCATCTCCTAGGGTTAGGTTTTTGGATGTTTAGGGTTTTTGAAACTACTATTTACTGTAAAAAGGCCTTAAGAACCTTATTGTAATCATCTTCTTGCAAATGAGCACAACCATCACATCTCTTCTCAGAGATAAGTCATCACCATTCCAACAAGCTTGTTTTCCGTTGCATTTTACAGTTTCATCTTATTTCCTTATTGAATAGAAAACCAGTCTTACTGTATCTCTGTTATTCTATGTTAAGAATCTAGTAATAATCTGTAGTCATTTCATTCTTCTCATAAAATCTGGATCAGTGGTATCAGAGCAGTCTGCTCCTTGTCGTCTTAATGCATGTCCCCAATGAGGTTGGAGTACAAATATTTGGGTCTCGAGCTTGTTTCTCTTGAGGACAAAAGCTCTCGCACACCTAAGAGAACTCTCATGGAAAGAGGAAATAAAGATGATGGGACATGAGATCCTTTCAAACTGTTGATTGAGGAATCCCTCACACAACAGAGGAAGGAGATGACAGATAATTTCATGCAAATCCTTCGTCCTTATTTCCCACCATTATTGGACACTTCAGACGTAGCAGAACGACTAACACCAACAGAGCTCAACCTCGACTGCATACAACAGGAATCCATTGATCATATTGTGGACACACAGATCAAGGGCACTCAACAACAAAGGATCCAACTTTATCTAGTCGTAAAAGCAGGGTAGCTCCTGCACCAAGGCGAGCGGCTCACCCGGGGCCAAATTCAGCAGAAATTTCTTCATCTGATGGGGGAACTCAACGCAATGGAGACCATTGTTTCCTAAAGATGGAGGATTGATATAGGTGGATATTAGTGGCCACCCACCTATTTCAGTTGGCTCAAAACAACTTTCTATCAATTTTGATAATTTACTATTTTTAGCAGTTTTTTCGGGTCCTGAACTTCTGCAGCCATTTTGATCCCCTAAACAACGTTTTTAGGGGTATGTTGGTTATACAAAATATCATCATCAAGTTTTGTGCATTTTTTGTAGTCCTCGGATAGATATTTCCAACGGGCTATCATATGCCTAAAACAGAGATCGTATGCAAAAGTTAGGACCCCGAGAAGTTGATGTACTGACTTACCCAAACGGGGCCCACATGACTTTTGGCGCTTCATCTCCTAGGGTTAGGTTTTTGGATGTTTATGGTTTTTGAAACTCCTATTTATTGTAAAAATTCCTTGAGAGCCTCATTGTAATCATCTTCTTGCAAATGAGCGCAGCCGTCACATCTCTTCTCAGAGATAAGCCGCCACCATTCCAACAAGCTTGTTTTCGGTTGCATTTTACAGTTTCAGCTTATTTCCTTATTGAATAGAAAATAGGTTATACTATATCTCTGTTATTCTGTGTTAAGAATTTGGTAATAATCTGTAGTCATTTTGTTCTGCTCATAAAATCCGGATCAGTGGTATCACAATGGCCTGCTCCTTGTCGTCTTAATGCATGTCCCCAATGAGGTCGAAGTACAAATATTTGGGTCTCGAGCTTGTTTCTCTTGAGGAAAAAAGCTCTCGCACACCTAAGCGACCTCTCATGGAAGGAGAAAAGAAAGATGATGGGACAGGAGAACCTTTCAAACAATTGATTGAGGAAGCCCTCATGAATCAAAGGAATGAGATGATGGATAATTTTGCGCAAATCCTTCAGCCTTATTTCCCACCATTATTGGACACCTCAGACGTAGCAGAACAACTGACACTAACAGAGCTCAACCCCGACTGCATACAACAAACATCCATTGATCAGATTGTGGACACACAGATCAAGGTCACTCGACAACAAAATATCCAACTTTATCGAGTCGTCAAAGTAGGGCAGCTTCTGCACCAAGGCAAGTGGCTCACTCGGGGCCAAATTCAACAGAAATTTCCTCATCTGATGGGGGAACTCAATGCAATGGAGACCATTGCTTTCTAAGGATGGAGGATTGATCCAAGTGGATATCGGTGGCCACCCACCTTTTCCAGCTGGCTCAAAACAACATTCTAGCATTTTTGATAATTTACTATTTTTAGCAGTTTTTTTCGGGTCCTGAACTTCCGGAGCCGTTTTGAGCCCCTAAACGACGTTTTTTGGGGTATGTTGCGATAATAGAATTTCATCATGCAACCTAGGTAGTCCCCGGATAGATATTTCCAACGGGCTATCATACGGCTAAAACAGAGATCGTACACAAAAGTTACGACCCCAGGAAGCTGATGTACTGACTTACCCAAATGGGGCCCACATGACTTTTGGTGCTTCATCTCCTAGGGTTAGGTTTTTGGATGTTTAGGGTTTTTGAAACTCATGTTTATTGGAAAATGGCCTTGAGAGCCTCATTGTAATCATCTTCTTGCGAATGAGCACAACTGTCACATCTCTTCTCAGAGATATGCCGCCACCATTCCAACAAGCTTGTTTTCCGTTGCATTTTACAGTTTTAGCTTATTTTATTATTGAATAGAAAAGCGATTTTACTGTATCTCTGTTATTCTGTGTTAAGAATTTGGTAATAATCTGTTGTCATTTCGTTCTACTCATAAAATCTGGATCAGTGGTATTAGAGCAGTCTTCTCCTTGTCATCTTAATGCATGTCCCCAACGAGGTCGAAGTACAAAGATTTAGGTCTCGAGCTTGTTTCTCTTGAGGACAAAAGCTCTCGCACACCTAAGCGACCTCTCATGGAAGGAGAAAATAAAGATGATGAGACAAGATATCCTTTCAAACTGTTGATTGAGGAATCCCTCATGCAAAAGAGGAACAAGATGATGGATAATTTCGTGCAAATCCTTCGGCCTTATTTCCCACCATTATTGGACACCTCAGACGTAGCAGAATAGCTGACACCAACATAGATCAACCCCAACTGCATACAACATGCATCCATTGATAACATTGTGGACACACAGATCAAGGTCACTCAACAACAAAAGATCCATCTTTATTGAGTCGTCAAAGCAGGGCAGCTCCTGCACCAAGGCAAGTGGCTCACCCGGGGACAAATTCAGTAGAAATTTCCTCATCTGATGGGGGAACTCAACGCACTAGAGACCATTGCTTCCTAAACATGTAGGATTGATCCAGGTGGATATTGGTGGCCACCCGCCTTTTCCAGTTGGCTCAAAACAAATTTCTAGCAATTTTGATAATTTACCATTTTTAGCAGTTTTTTCGGGTCCTGAACTTCCGGAGCCGTTTTGAGGCCCTAAACGATGTTTTTTGGGGTATGTTGCGGTTGAAATAAATAATTATGAAATTTTGTGCAACTGTTGTAGTCCTCGGATAGATTTTTCAAACGGGCTATCATATGGCTAAAACAAAGATCGTATGCAAAATTTACGACCCCAGAAAATTGATGTACTGACTTACCAAAACGAGGCCCACATGACTTTTGGCTCTTCATCTCCTAGGGCTAGGTTTTTGGATGTTTAGGGTTTTTGAAAATCCTGTTTATTGTAAAAAGGCCTTGAGAGCCTCATTGTAATCTTCTTGTGAATGAGCGTAGCCATCACATCTCTTCTCAGAGATAAGCCGCCACCATTCCAGCAAGCTTGTTTTCTGTTGCATTTTACAGTTTTAGCTTATTTCCTTATTGAATAGAAAACCAGTTTTACTATATCTCTGTTATCCTGTGTTAAGCATCTGGTAATAATCTGTAGACATTTCACTCTGATCATAAAATCCATATCAGTGGTATCAGAACGATCTGCTCCTTGTTGTCTTAATGCATGTCCCCAACGAGGTCGGAGTACAAATATTTGGGTCTCGAGCTTGATTTTCTTAAGGGAAAAAGCTCTCGCACACCTAAGCGACCTCTCATGGAAGGAGGAAAGAAATATGGCGGGATAGGAGATCCTTTCAAACTGTTGATTGAGGAAGCCCTCACGCAACAAAGGAACGCGATGATGGATAATTTCRCGCAAATCCTTCAGTCTTATTTCCCACCATTATTGGACACCTCAGACGTAACAGAATAGGTGGYACCAATAGAKCTCAACCCCGACTGCATACAATAGGCATCCATTGATCAGATTGTGGACACACAGATCAAGGGCACTCAACAACAAAGGATCCAGCTTTATTGAGTTGTGAAAGCAGGGCAACTCCTGCACCAAGGCAAGTGGCTCACYCGTGGCCAAATTTAGCAGAAATTTCCTCATCTGACGGGGGAACTCAACGCAATGGAGACCATTGCTTCCTAAGGATGGAGGATTGATCCAAGTGGATATCGGTGGCCACCGACCTTTTCCAGCTGGCTCAAAACAACTTTCTAGAAATTTTGATAATTTACTATTTTTAGCAGTTCTTTTGGGTCCTGAACTTTCGAAGCCGTTTTGAGGCCCTAAACGACGTTTTTTGGGGTATGTTGCGGTGATCCGAAAAGATATTTTAATGACTGTGGTTGAGTTTTTAATTGCATGTGTTAATTAACCATTTATGAAGCTGAATGAAACAGGAAGGATTTAATGAAGAAGCATAGAAGCCATAAGACAATATACAGATCTTAACTGAAGCAATAAGAACAACAAATCATAACAAGAGAAGTGATAACAGAGTTTGACACAAAATTTCCTACGTCTCTGGGCCTTTGTCTCAATGGGGGAGACTTCTTTATTTCTGTTCAAAGCTCAAAAATTACATCGCATCAGTGCAATTAGGCTACAAGACTAATCTGGTCATGTTCTTCCAGATCTCTAGAACCCAGCAGAAGAAACGACACGAAAATGAATGATCGGAGCTCCCAGAAATGGCCCACAAGCATCTGCTCCTCAACAACTTCCCTACATAAAAATGGCTTTGGCTTGGCTTTGCTTCAGCATAACTCTTCTCTGACTGTCCTCTATGGCCTCAAACAGGTCTAGTTTTTATATATCTTAAGTTGGTTATCATTCCCCAACTTTTTCCCAAAATCTGGGCTCAAATCCCCCTTCAAATGGCCCAAAATCCCCAAAAAATCCAATTTCTGGGCATAAAATCAGTCAAAAATCACTTCTGTATAGTTAAAAACCCATTTTTAATAAAAATACACAGAGTAGCCTCCTTGGGCTATGCGCGCACCCCCTTTACATGGTCATATGCATGTAATATGTCCAAGCGCTAGCCCAAAGGGCTAAGCGCTGGCCCAAAGGGCTAAGCGCTGGCCCATATTGGCGTTATCTCCTGAGTTTATGCAGCGTTCCATGGGACCATGGTCTGGAATAAATCCCCATGCGCCCTTGTAGGGATAGGAAACGGTCTTGTGGGAATAGTTTGAGATCTGAGGGCTAAGGCCTATCTCAACCCCTGCACTCCGTGGTTATGTGGTCACATGTGTTGACAAAATCGTGGGCTGGGGCTATTCCCTAGCCCCTCTTCTGCTCCAATACATTTTATATTTAAAGTTAAATACATTGATTATGGGTTGCTAATACAAGCACTACCCATTGGCGCATTAGTAAAGGGACCTTTCCCAAGTCGTTGCTCCTCCATAGGTCATGAGTTTGAGACTTGAGGAAGTCATAACAACTTTTGCATGTGATATTGAGCCAAACACAGGGTGCCATGTGGAAGCCCATGACTGGGCCATGTGGCACCTCCCCATTCGATGAACTAATGCCACTTGTCAACCATTCATTGGTCCAATTTCCTGCCACATGTCTGCCCTGTCAGCAAACTTTCCCAATCACCACCTACCACGTGTCCGCTGATGTACCTGCTAGTGCCACGTCAGCATATCGTACTATTAATGTCAGCGTTCACTGTTGACCAATTGACCTTTGATTTTTTCCCTGTTCAAGTTTTCGATCAGAACACGATAAATTTCTCATATGGAGCCCATTTGAGAAAGTAAATATACTTTCAGAATCAGTGCAACGAGATGGACACAATGGCACTGGTTTCATTCCATTATGAGAACTTTGATTTTTGAGCCTTTTTGAGCCTTATCAGGCTCCTGGATTCGATTTTGTATCACACCTCCCCACTAAAGGACCTTTTGGTCCCCAAAAGGTTACTGACCAGTCAACAAGCTCAAGATAGGCCACCTGGCTTGTTCTCTGTCTCTGAACTCTGTCATGTGCACCTGTCTCATCAAGATCAACTGTAACACAATCATGACAACTAACAACATATTGTTAGCCATTTGAACCTCATTACATCTTACTAAAGCCACTATCATCCATGTAGACAACATTACTAATGATAGCATCAAAAAGACAACTGCAAATGAGCTGATACTTGAAATATTTGCACGACATGAGCTTATCTTGAAGCAACTTATGATTGATTTTCCATTCAACAATCATTTCTTGTTCTTGCTTAAGATCGATTACTTCATTTGAAACAATTATTGGTTTGTTGCTTGCTTGCACTGCCTTCTTTAATTGTTCCATTGTTTGAAGTGTTTTATTTTCCTTTACATGATAAGCATGAACCACATAATTTTGACCTGCTTTGGTTAACTGATATTGATTCTTTGTCCTGTAGAATATTTCCTTACGATCATATAAGTATGGACTACCTAAGACCATTCTACATTCACTTAACGACACTACATCACATGTTACTTCATCCACATACTTAGATGAAATTGCAAATTTGATTTTGCACTGCTTTGTTATGTGCATTTGATGATGATTGCTTATCCATTTAAGTGTGTAAGGCTTATGATGTACTTGTGTTTTTAACCCCAATTGCTTAACCAATTCTTCTAAGATTAGATTAGATTGAGATCCGCTGTCGATTAATGTGTCTATCTTAGTGTGTCGCATGATGGTCCTTATATGAAACAAGTTACTTCTACAATCAATGCCTTCACCAATTTTACCTGTCATACCAACCAATGAGATCTTTGATTCATCACCTGAATCCGATCCCAAGTCTATGGGTCTTTTTGTTGCTGCCACTGTTTGCATTCCCTTCTTTTCCTTGAACCACTTTGGCCTCTTTTTAGGATGAAACTGCCAACATCTGTCCTCATCATGTCCCTCTTTCTTGTAATGCTTGCAAGAGGGCTTCCCTTCCTTCCTCGTCACTGCATTTGAATTCTTGCCATGCCATTTCCTCTTTCCCTCTTTCCTTGAAGATGATGATTCCCTTGACACACCTGCTTTCCCTGCTTCAATATACGTTGCTTGAATAGAAACCTCATCAAGGTTAGTGGGTCCAAACATGAATACAATGTTTCTAATATGCACAGGTAAACCTCCTATATACTTCATAAGGGTTTCCTGTGTATGTAAAGGGATATCTAACTTCAATGCCATTTTTTGAAAGCCATCAGTATACTCTTGCACTGTTTGTCCTTTTCTTAGTTTTAAGGATTTCCATTCAATTAATGCTTTTTCTTTATAACCCAAAGGATAGAGTTTTTTCCTAAGTGCAGAAATGAAACTTTGCCATGATGGAAATACATTACCCACTTGTTGCGTTCCGTTTTGCAACTTGCTTTGCCACCAGATGAGAGTTGTACCTGCAAGTCTCAAATATGCCAACTTGATTGATCTGTTTCACACTGCAGTAAACCTCCATATGCTTGACCCAATTGTCAAGTTTCTCTACATTTACTTCACCATCATATATGGGTAACTCAAATTTAACATCAAGTTTTAACAATGGCATTTCATTCTTATGTTTATGAACATGTTTCTTTGCATTAGACTTAGAACTTGAACTTGAAGAAGAAGGAGAAGAAGGAGGTGCTGATGGAGGTGAAGGAGGAGTTTGAGGAGGATCCTCTTCCTCTTCACTTTTTCCCTTTGAATATTTTCCAAGAACCGGTCTCTTTCGTTCCAAGTAATCCTTGTACACAACTTTCACCATCTCCGACATAGCAAGGAAAGTTTTCTGGAACTCTTTCTCATCCTCAGGAAGCCCTTCTTCCAATGCCATCTTCTCGCTATGAGAAAAGCTCTTTCTCAATCCAATTAATGGATTCTCTACAATAATATTTCCTTCACCACACTGTATCTTTTCCTAGGTTAACATGCAAAACTCAAATCCAAACGTCAACTAGCTCTGATACCACTTGATCCGAAAAGATCTTTTAATGACTGTGGTTGAGTTTTTAATTGCATGTGTTAATTAACCATTTATGACGCTGAATGAAAGAGGAAGGATTTAATGAATAAGAATAGCATCCATAAGACAATATACATATATGAACTGAATCAATAAAAATAACAAACCATAACAAGAGAAGTGATAATGGAGTTCGACACAAAATTGCCTACGTCTCCGGGCCTTTGTCTTAGTCAAGGAGGCTTCTTTATTTTTGTTCAAAGCTCAAAAAGTACATTGAAGTAGTTCCATTAGGATACAAGACTAATCTGTTCATGTTCTTCCAGATCTCTAGAACCCATCAGAAGAAATGACACGCAAAACAGATGATCGAAGCTCCCAGAAATGGCCTGCAAGCGTCTGCTCCTCAACAACTTCCCTGCATAAAAATGGCTTTGGCTTGGCTTTGCTTCAACATAACTCTTCTCTAACTATCCTCTATGGCCTCAAACAAACCTAGTTTTTATAGATCTAAATTTTGTTATCATTCCCCAACTTCCTCCCAAAATCTAGGCTCAAATCCCCCTTCAAATGGCCCAAAATCCCTAAGAAATCCAATTTCTGGGCATAAAATCAAGCAAAAATCACTTCTATATAGTTAAAAACCCATTTTTAATAAAAATACACAGAGTAGCCCCCTTGGGCTATGCGTGCACCCCATTTACATGGTCATATGCACGTAATAGGGCCAAGTGCTAGCCCAAAGGGTTAAGCGCTGGCCCATATTGGCGTTAGCTCTTGAGTTTATGCCGTGTTTCATGGGACCACGGTCTGGAAGAAATCCTTGTGCACCTTTGTAGGGATAGGCACTGGTCCCGTGGGAATAGTCCAAGATCCGAGGGCTAAGGCCTATCTCAACCCCCGTGCTCCGTGGTTATGTGGTCACATATGTTGGAAAAATCGTGGGCTAGGGCTATGCCCCAACCCCTCTTCCACTCCAATACATTTTATATTTAAAGTTAAATACATTGATTATGGGTTGCTAATACAAGCACTACCCATTGGCGCATTGGTAAAGGGACCTTTCCCAAGTCGTTTCTCCTCCACAGGTCACGAGTTCAAGACTCGAGGAAGTCATAACAACGTCTGCATGTGTTATTGAGCCAACCACAGGGTGCCACGTGGCAGCCCATGACTGGGCCACGTGGCACCTCCCCATTCGAAAAACCAATGCTACTTGTCAACTGTTGACTGGTCTAGTTTCCTACCACATGTCTGCCCTATCAACAAACCTACCCAGTCACCACTTGCCACGTGTCTGCTGACGTACCTGCCAGTGCCACATCAACATATCATACTGCTGATGTCAGCATTGATTGTTGACCAATTGACCTTTGATTTTTTTCCAGTTCAGGTTTTTTACCAGAACGTGATAAATTTTGCATACATAGCTCGTTTGAGGAAGTAAATATACTTTTAGAATCAACACGATGAGATGGATGCAATGGCACTGGTTTCATTCCATTATGAGAACTTTGATTTTTGAGCCTTTTTTAGCAGTGTCAAGCTCCTGGATCCGATTTTTGATCATGTGGTCACATAACTTCTTCATGAAATTTTGTGCAACTATTGTATTCCTCGGATATATCTTTTTAATGGGCTATCATATGCCTAAAACATAGATCATATGCAAAATTTACGACCTCGAGAAGTTGATGTACTGACTTACCCAGATGGGGCCCACATGACTTTTGGTGCTTCATCTCCTAGGATTAGGTTTTTGGATGTTTAGGGTTTTTGAAACTCATATTTATTGTAAAAATGCCTTGAGAGATTCATTGTAATCATCTTCTTGCGAATGAGCGCAACCGTCACATCTCTTCTCAGAGATAAGCCGCCACCATTCCAACAAGCTTGTTTTTCATTGCATTTTATAGTTTTATCTTATTTCCTTATTGAATAGAAAACCGGTTTTACTGTATCTCTGTTATTCTGTGTTGAGAATCTGGTAATAATCTGTATTCATTTTGTTCTGCTCATAAAATTCATATCAGTGGCATCATAGTGGTCTGTTCCTTGTCGTCTTAATGCATGTTCCCAACGAGGTTAGAGTACAAAGATTTGGGTCTCGAGCTTGTTTCTCTTGAGGACAAAAGCTCTCACACACCTAAGCGACCTCTCATGGAAGGAGAAAAGAAAGATGATGGGACATGAGATCCTTTCAAGCTGTTGATTGAGGAATCCCTCATTCAACAGAGGAACAAGATGATGGATAATTTCGTGCAAATCCTTCGGCCTTATTTCCCATCATTATTGGACGCCTCAGACGTAGTAGAACTGTTGGTTGTGGAGCCTGATTATCTTACTAATTTAGAGGTATTTTACTTTCAGTCGTGTTTATACCCCATGAAGTATTTACACCCCATAAGTATGTACACTCTTCCACACGGGGGAGTGTTGAGGGGGGGTACCCCCTCTGTGGGGTCCGGGGGGGCTATCCCCCCGGTTGGGGGGTCTGGGGGAAAGCTGGGGTTCGGGGGTGAAGCCCTCGAAGAAAAAATTGCCTTGTAAAAGTATATTGTAATTTCATTGCAAATTTGGACCGTTCATTATAAGGTCGCAGATCTAACGATAGAGATTATGTTAGGATTTTTTGCCCTAGAAGGAAACCCTCTTTTATGAGGGAAATGTATTGTGGCTATGTAGGTTGGCAAGTATTGTATTATGAGAGAGGAGACTATGAGAGAAAGAAGAGGAAGTTACAACGGGTTTTGCTGTAGGTTGTATCCCTTCATTTTGCTGGATAATAATAAAGAAAGGACCTGACAATTTCTCTGGTGGACATAGCCGACACTGGGTGAACCACGTAAATTTGTGTCTCTCTTGTATTGTGTATCTTCTTTGTTTTATTTTATTTCTCCGCGGTCCTGTTTTTCTAACAACTGGTATCGGAGCATAAGGTAACTCGTAGGAAAAGAGGGTTCTTGGTTTGAGTGGGAGCAATGTCGGAAGATGGAAAGTTTAGGGTCAAGAAATTTAACGACCAAAACTACCAGTTATGGAAGATGCAGATGGAAGATTATTTATATCAGAAGGATATATTCCTACCATTGAGCGGAGTAGCAAAGAAGCCAGTGGCCATGAAGGACGAACAATGGGAGATTCTTGACAGAAAGGCTCTAGTAACGATACAGCTAAGCCTGGCAGCGTCGGTGGCTTTCAATATCTCGAAAGAAAAGACAATGAAGGGTTTGATGGATGCGTTGGCCAAATTGTATGAAAAACCCTCGGCGTCCAATAAGGTATTTCTAATGAAGAGATTATTTAATATAAATATGTCGAAAGGTGGGTCTGTTGCAGATCATTTAAATGAATTTAATATGGTTACTAATCAACTAAGTTATGTAAAAGTGGANTTTGATGATGAGGTTAGGGCTCTTCTAATCTTGTGCTCATTGCCAGAAAGATGGAATGGCTTGGTCATGGCTGTAAGTAACTCTGTCTCTGGTTCAAATACTTTAAAATTTGATGATGTTGTTGGTGTTATCCTTAGTGAGGAAATGCGATGGAAAAGCACAGGTGAGACATCAGGTAATGTGTTGAACATGGAGAACAGGGGAAGCCAAAAGGATAGAGGAAAGGGCTCAGGGAACCGTAGGAATTCTAGGAAGGGCAGATCCAAATCCAGACTTGGAAAGATAGAGTGCTGGAATTGTGGGAAGAAAGGACATCTAAATAAAGACTCCAGAGCTCCAAAGAAACAAAGAGATGGACAGGAGGAGAGAAATCAGGAAGCAAATGTAATAGGTGATGTGTTACAAGATGCTTATATTCTTTCTGTAGATAATATTTCTGAGTCTTGGGTAGTAGATTCAGGGGCTTCATTTCATGCCACACCCCATAGGAAACATTTTCTAGATTATGTTCAAAGTGATTTTGGACAGGTTCATTTGGGTGATGATGCACCATGCA
>ML780971.1:1402077-1419830 GCA_009831015.1 Picea engelmannii
CTTTTCAGTTCTTAGGTAGATTTTATTTCGTTTGATTTTCTATTCCTGTTAACCCGTTTTGATCCACAACAAACCTGTTCTGCCCTGCTGAGCCCAACAGGGCATGCTAGTGCTCCCATTCTTGCTCACCCGGCGACGATTCGAGCACGAACACCCATAAAAGCCAAATATTGGATATAACAAAAAATGTGTGAAGATAGCTATCTACCCAAGACCAAACAAAAACCCTCCAACTAAACCAACAAGGATAATAGAGAGCTACCACCCAAGAAGACCAATAACTTCTATGAATTCCATATTATCCTAGGAAGTACCATCCACGCTTCATTCTAAGAATATAATTTCACACAGTTGCAATACTTAGGAAAACACAAACCAATACACCTGAGCCAGTAATCATTTCATAACCAGAGCAGACTCAGGAATGGCCAAAAAATACATACCTGTAATCAAATTCCTTAAAATGAGAGTTGGCCGAGCGGTTCCTCTCTGCTAAGAAACTAGAGCATAAGCACAACAACAAGATTGAACAATAGCCCAACTATGGTGGCAGCTAACAGAAGGAGGAAAGGTGACATGCAGTAAATCCACGTTGCCTCCACCCACATTTCATTAATTCATTAGTACATGCCAACCAGATCTTCATTAACGCCATTAATCAAACCATATATCGAGACCATCACCACATTAAAATCCAATAGCATGACCACCATATTTCTTAACTTGTGACATACATAAAACAACCACGTACCATATCACAAAGTTAAATGGCATAACCATTAGTGTCCATTACTTTGTCAAAATGCGCCACCCATATCCTGTCCTTCCAAGATATACCATATGTATATCGACCACATAACTCAACTACATTGCATGACCATTAAATTGCTAGCTAGGATTTAACCATAACCATTAAGTATTTTATGCATATAGTATAATATATAGGATAGTTTAAATTCTTCCCCTTTGCAACTGTTGCATTGTTCTTATTTCTTTCCAATTGTTTGCATGTGATATAGTAAAATTGCAGAACTAGATCCCTTTTTCCTTTGCATCTGTCATAATGTTTTTGCTTTTCTCCAAACTGCCTTTTATGTATTTTCACTAACATGTTTGTTGTGCAGGTGCAATAAGAACATATAGTAATGATATCAATGAATAACATAGGTTGTAATAACATAAGGAACCAACATTTCATAAGCTCAAACCATAGCTAATAACAAAAGATCTCATCGACCATGTAAGTCACGTCACACATCATCACAACATAAAAAATGAACAAATATGATCTTCAATAGTTCAAGGGGGTCCCACTTACTAGTATTATTTATCTTTTATAATAATAGGCTTTAGCAACACTTTGTGGGCAAAACTTCGTTGACAATTTTAATCGTCAACAGGTTTCTCACACATAGAGTACAACTTTGAGCTCTTTTTAAGCTACCTGAAAAAAAATTCAGGCTCTGATACCATTTGATGCAAACCCCCCTTCTCTCCTAAAGGGTCCGCGACCTCCCGGTCAAGGATCTTAATCTCTTGAGCTGGATTAGCTCTTTCAGACCTTCAATGGCCGTGGAACAATTTACAAAGGTCTCCTTTTTCTCCTTAAGTGAAGGTCTTATGAAACTTGCAAGCCCTTTCCTTAGTGCTTCTGTAGACTCGGAACTTTGAATGCTAGCCCCTTTCCGCTAGTCCCTCTCCTTCACTCGTCCTCGGGATATGACCCGAGGCTAATCTCCCGACGCTTCTCGATTTCAAACCTCAACTGCCTTGGGTGCGGCTGGTCTCCTTTTACGTGAACTCCAAACTTGCGGAGTTACCTGGAACCAGATCTACAGTTCACACTCCCTTCGATGACCAATGATGATGATCTCTTCACACTTTGCGACTTTAGGATTTCGAGAGTCTTGAATCCTCGATGCTCTGAATCCTCTGATGCACGAATCTCTGAAGGAACTCATGGCTAACAGTCGCATAAATTTTCCCAGATCCAACGGTTTGGAACGTTCTCACTTCCTCTTAATGGATCTACGGTCTAGATGGACTTTGGCTTCCATAACTTTGGAAAGTTTGCTTCCTTCACAAACATAAACCTACGAACATTCGAAGTCCGAAGGACTTCAATATGTAACCTCCTCACACCTTCTCGATATCTAACGACCTTCAGTGGTCTCGACTTATTCTGAAGGGATCTCGATCGTTACCTCGCAACCTTCAATAGATCTCTCCCTTTCTGTTGAATCTTTGTCGCTATCTCTCCTGAGCTTGACTCCGATGCACTCCTTGCGAACTTTGAATCTTCGACAAAGTTCAGACTTAGTGATTTCTTCAAAAGAAAAATATCTATGCACTCCTTGCACTTCCCAGTCTTGGTTTCTCTACACTTAGTTGATTCTTGACCCTGTGCACTCCTTGCAACACTCATCCTAAGCTTCATGTTATCCCTTCTAATTTTTCCTGAGTCAGATCTAGACTCTGTCGATGCACTCCGTGCGGAAAATATGCACTCCTTGCATTCGATCTCTCAGAAGAGAAACAATTGAAACTTATATATCATTTAACAGATTCATACATTCACCAATATAATCCATGCATTCATGAAAACACAAAATAATAGATAAGAGTTTAGCAACAACAACTCCACATGCATTTGGATCAATTTTCCTCTATTATCTTCATTCAATGTAAAAACGGCTACAACTATGAAAAACAACAATTAAAACTCGACTATCTCCTAAAAAATTTCAACTATCCTCCATGTTCAACAACCTCATTTGGGCGTACAATACTCCTACTTATCCCAAAGGGCTCCTAGGGTTCCCTCTGACTACTTCTATCTCGAGAGAAAAAAAAACTCTCTACTACTTAAGTTCTGTTACATTAAAGTCTAGGAGTGAAACTCCCAGATTACTTGCGATCATTCTCTCCCAAGTGTTTCGATCTTCTTCAATTTTCAATCAGTTTGAGAAAAATATTTGCAAGAAATGCCATCGTTTAAGATTCTGAAATGATTTAAAGGCATGCTAAGGCATTGAGTTGTCTCTCCACATGTTCTTGCTGACGATGCTCCTGCATCATACTCCCTTGGACAAAAATTCATGGAATCCTTTCCATGAGCTCCTGCACTGACTTTCCATGTTTCTAGATATCTACTTCATTTTTCCAACTGGAATCTTCTACTGGGTGTCCCTTCCACTTTACTAAATACTCCAGGTATGTCTTTCTCCTAGTCTTCTTGCGAATCCTCTAATCAATGATCTTCTCCCTTGAAAGGACCTCCCTCGAGAGGGGGAGTGATGTTGATGATATTATGGTATCCTGACCAATAATGGGTAGATCTCTTAGGATTTTATATCCCAGGGGATTGATCATCCCTAGGTATATCCCGAAGGTCCGGTAAGGATGGTCTGTCGAAGTACCTGTGCATGTATATGCCAACTGTGGTCAGTAGTGGTAGCTCTGTTAGGATTTTATATCCTAAAGTATATTATGATTCTGAGGCAGATCCTGAAGGTTCGATAAGGACATTCTGTCAGAGTACCACGTGGTACCTTGTTAGGATTTTATATCCTAGGCAATCTTATGATTCCTATGTAGATCCTGAAGGTCTGATAAGGATGGTCTTTCAGAGTAACACAAATGTTGTGATTTATGCACCTGCCATATTCTGTTGCCACATGTTGTTGATGTTGTTGTTCTAGCTTCGTGTTGTTGATGATGTTGTTGTTCCAACTTCATGTTGTTGATGATGTTGTTTTTCCAACTTCATGTTGTTGATGATGTTGTTTCAACCTCGTGTTGTTGATGATGTTGTTGTTCTAGATTCATGCTATTAATGTTGATGTTTCAGCTTCATGTTACCGATGATGATGATGTTACTCCAGCTCCATGTTGTAAGCTATGATGATATTGATGATGAGAAAAACTTCCAATGTTTTGTAGATGTTCCAATCAACGTTCTAGATGCTGATGATGATGTTGCCCTCTCCTTCTCTTGATGATGTTGTATTGGGTCATGTCAGTAGAATACCCTTCTTGTTAATGGGGAGTGTTGAAATATTGTAACTTCGAATAATATTCTAATTATATTTGATTTATTATTTTATATATCAAATCCCCTTTTGTGGATTGATCAAGTTGGGTCTTGTATAAGATCAAATCCCCTTTTGTGGATTGGTCAAACTGCATTTGTATAGTGGTATTTGTAAATTCAGCCCCTAGTAATTATAAAGTGGTTTTAACCACTTCTAGGAGAAGTAGGCCCCACCAAGTGAACATACATAACCCTAGCACATCCTCAAATTGTATTTATATGCGAGGATGATGCCTCATTTGAACACACTCACTCTCACTCATCTAGTGCGCATATCTTGAAGGCAGTTGCAGTTGCAGGAGGAAGAAGAAGAGAGGTGCATGCTCAGTCTTGGTTTATCTTTTGTGTTTTGGTCTTAGTCTTGGCATTGTATTGGCAATCTATTATTGAGGAAGTTTTTGTTGGGTTTTCTCCCCCATGAGGGTTTCCTAGGATAAAATGTTGCGTACCTTGTGATTTTGTTTCTTTCAGTGATCCTATTTATGTTGTTGTTTTGAAAATGCATTGAATTCTCATGTAATTTGGAAATAACCTAATAACAACAATAAAACTTAACAAGACTGTCATCATTGTATTAGTGGATCGATTGGATAAGTATGGAAATTCTCTCTCTCTCTCTCTCTCTCTCTCTCTCTCTCTCTCTCTCTCTCTCTCTCTCTCTCTTAAAGAAAGTACCATATTCGTGACATTCATGGAAACATTTCAAAAGATACATGGAACCCCCACGATTATTTTGAGTGACAGAGATCTAATTTGAAAATTTTGGACTGAATTATTTTCTTGTTTGGGTACTTAATTGGCTCATATCTCATCTTACCATCCTCAATCTGATGGGAAACTTTAGATTGTGAATAAATGTCTAGAAGTATATATTCATTTCTTTGAATCTAATAAACAAACACAATGGGTCAAGTGGTTTTCCTTGGAAGAATGGTGGTACAACACATCCTTCCATACTTCATAAAAAATGTCCCCATTTCTGGCACTTTATGGATAACATCCTCTATCCATCACATCTCCCTTGAAAGGGACTGCAAAGGTTTGACTAATGGAGGACCACATAGGGAACATACAAGAGGTTCTCAAACTATTGAAGGACAACTTGGTTATGGCACAAAATAGGATGAAACAACAAGTAGATCAACATCGCAATGAAAGGGAATTTGAAATGGGGGATTGGGTATTTATTAGGCTACAACCATATAAATAGATGTCCCTCAAGCAAAAAAATAAGGACAATAAATTAGCACCCAAATATTATGCCCCCTATAATTCCTTGCAAATAATTGGAAGTATGGATTACAAATTGGAGTTTCCTCCATATTCACGTGTACATCCAATATTCCATGTTTCTTTCTTAATGAAGGTAATCAGTGAAAATATCTGAGTCCAAACTATTTTTCTATAGATTAATGAAGGAGTGGAAATCATACTAGAACTAGAAACAATCCTTGAAACAATGATTGAGCAACTACAAAATTGAGCAATTACTAAGTACCTTGTCAAATGGAAGAACCTACTAGTGGAAGAGGCGGCATGGGAAGATGAGTTATTCATGAAGAAACACTCAAAGTTAGTCAATTGTTGAGGACAAAACTTGTTTGAAGGAGAGGGGCATGTCAATCCCTAGAAAACGCCTCATGTTATGTATAAAACCCCCTATTAAGCCTCTAGATATTGAATTATTACATTTTTAGTGTTATAATAGTAGGTCAGCTAGAACCCTTAATTATACCCTTTGTATCCTACACACACACACACACACACAAGGATACCTAGTATTAGGATCATCTTATCTCATCTCATATTGTCTTCTGAATTTGATATATTGTAAAAGGAGGTTTCCCCCTCAAAGTGGACTATATTCATTGACTTTTTTTTTATCATTTTTGAGGCATTGGATCATAACATTCTGTGAATATGAGAAATATGAAGGAGGAGATGTATTCTTGGGGGAAAAAACAATAACCAAAATAGTCGGAAAAGGTAGAGTCCGACTGATGCTACAATATGGGAGGAGTAGAACTCTTCCATGTGTGCCACATATTTAGGGTTTGGCAAGACATCAAATATTTGTTGGAAAAATGAGTGATGCAAGGGTGCATACTCTATTTCAGAAGGATACCTGCAATATGGTCTAGGGTGCGATGGTCTTGATGAGAGGAGGTTATATTGGAACCCTGTACAAGCTATTGGGAAGTGTAAACTCAACTAGATGTAACAACATAGTTGTTCTTGAAGTCAACTTGATTGTGATCGACTCGACTGAAACCAACTCAACTATGACCAAGTCGATTTCTACTCATCGAGTTGATTCGACCATGCTATGGGAGGATGGAACATTTTGGGAAAAAGGACTTCATGCTATGCACAACATAGGTATTGTCGAAGGTTTTCCTAATTGTAATTTATAAGTCAATTTTTTTTAACATTGCATATATGGAAAAAAAATCGTGTGAGATTCACATATGGAGCTACAAGGCTAAAAAGGATTATAGGATTGATACATAGTGATGTGTTTAGGACTATATTAGTCCCATCACTAGGAGGATCTATGTATTATGTCTCCTTCATAGATGATTTCTCCAAGAAAAAATGACTATATTTCTTGAGGAAGAAATCTGAGGTTTTTAGTAAGTTCAGAGAGTTTAAATCTCTTGTGGAAAACTAGATAGATCAGAAGATCAAAGTGTCAAGAATTGACAATTGAGGTGAATTTTGTGGAAAATAATTTGAGCAGTTCCACAAACAATGTGGCATAGCATGCGAAAATTCCACACCATGTACTCCTCAACATAATGGAGTTGTTGAAAGATTGAATATGATGTTGATGGAAAAGGTAAGGAGAATGCTCAATGGTTCTAGTCAACCCAACTCCACATGAGGTATGGTTTGGTAATAAGCCTTCGCTTTAAAATTTCATAGTCTTTGGTTGTAATGCATTTGTGCATGTACCCAAGGAATAGATGAACAAGCTGGACAATAAGGAAATCAACTATATTTTCATTGGTTACAAGGAATGAAAGGATATAAGATATGGGATCCAATATTGAGGAAAACAATTTATAGTCGAGATGTGGTATTTAGAGAATTTGAAGGAACTTCCAAGTCTAAAGAGGCTCAAATGGAGAAAGAACCAGAGAAGCTGGTGTTTGAGCTAAGGAATGAGGAACATGATTCAGGAAAGTCGACTAAATCAGATGAAGAGGTAGAACCACCGAATCCAGTTGCAAGAAGGTTTGAATGAGGAAGGAAACTAGTTAAAAGGTATAGTCCACCTAATTTTCATTTTGAATTTATATTATTTTCCACTAATGATGAGCCCAAGTCAAGTAGGGAAGAATTCAAATCAGCAAAGGGTAAAATATGGAAGGACGCCATGGTTGAATAAATGGAATCCTCACATAAAAATGAGACATGGGATTTTGTTGAACTACCTAATGGAAGAAAATCCATTGGTAACATGTGGGTGTTCAAGAATAATTTGGTGGTAGGTCAAGTTGAGAAATTCAAAAATCGATTGGTAGAAAAAAGATATTCCCAAGTCGAAGGAGTCAAATTCGGTGATATTTTCTCTCTTGTTGCAAAATTAACGTCCATTAGAGTATTAATGTCTCTACCTGCAACATTTGAAATTGAGACAGAGAAAATGGATGTGAAGAAAACATTCCTACATGGGGACCTAGTAGAATAAATCTACATTAAACAACTTGAAGGATTTGTAGTAAAGGGAAAGAAAGAGTTGGTTTGTTATTTGAAAAGACCCCTTTATGGGATAAAGCAATCACCAAGGATGTGGTACCAAAGGTTTGACACATATACCCTTAGTTTGGGGTTTTTGAGAAGAAAGGATGATCAATATGTATATTCCAATGAAGAAGGAGTATGTTTCATATATGTAGCTTTGTATGTTGATGACATGTTGTTGGTCGGAAATAACATGGATGCAATAGAGGTGAGGATGCAACTATTCTCCAAGTTCGACATGAAGGATCTCGATGTAGTTAACTTCATTTTGGGAATGGATATTAAGAGAGTTTAGGTAGTTATAACTATTTGTCTAAATTGTAGGAAGTATATTGAAACAATTCTCAAACATTTCAACATGCAGGAGTGTAAACTGGTCAAGGTACCTATTCTTGTAAGGGAAAAACTAACTATTGAACAGTGTCCGAAGACATACGAAGAGATAGAGGACATGACACTTGTTCCCTATGCTAGTGTTGTTGGTATTCTAATGTATGCAATGGTCTACACATGACCAGATATTGCTCATGCAATGGGAGTATTGATCAGATGCATGTCGAGACCTAGGAAATAACACTAGACTTCTGTCAAGAAAGTGTTCAGATACTTGCATGACACAACATAGTATGCAATATTTTACATAGGGAAACCTGAAACTAATAGAGAAGTGAATGTACATGGCTTTGTCGACACCAATTGGGTTGGAGATCTTGATCAAATAAGGTCAACCAATGAATATGTGTTCAATATGTTCGATGGAGCAATTAATTGGATGAGTAAGAGATAGGCGATAATAGCCTTGTTGACAACAGAAGCTGAATACATGACAACCACCCATGCAAGAAAATAAGTTGTATGGATGCATCAATTGTGTTCAAGGATTGGGTTTGAGCTGCAAGCTATGAGAATAAATTGTGATAGCCAAAGTACAATTTTTTTGGTAAAGAACCCATATTACCATTCTAGGATGAAGATTCTTGGAAAATAACCAAACTTACCATTCCAAGATGAAGAAAATTAATGTACAAAACCATTTTGTGAGAGACATGGTGGAAAGAAAGAAGGTGTTGCTAGAGAAGGTAGACATTTTGGAAAACATAGCAGACTCGTTGACCAAGTCTTTGAGTGTTGTGAAGTTCTCTTGGTGTAGAGAGGTAATGGGCATTGATTCCCTGGGTCAGTGAACACAATTTTAGGTTCCATTGTATATAAAAAGAAGAAAACAAGTGGGAGAATGTTGGGTTGTTATATTCTTTGTAGTGGAAAAAATAAATCGACTGGCTAGTCGAGGTTGATCGATTGGGTGAGTGTTTGATTGGACGGTTAAGTCAAGTTGATGGTTGATGGTTTGATGGCCAGGTGAAGTCAAGTCATAGGTTGGTAGATATGGCTAGAGATCAAAAGGAATATTGAATAAATGGTCGACTAGTAGCTGATTGGAAGGTTGGCTAATGGTTGATTGGTTCGTAGCCAACTGAAGTTCGATAGGTAGTTGATTGTAAAAAAATCCTGAGATTCTCAGGATTGCAACCAATCATATTCAAGGATCTATAACCATTTTTGGGTGCCATGAATTAGGGTTTTGCATGTTGTAAATCCTATAAATATGGAATTATGTAATATTGT
The DNA here is from genome assembly GCA_009831015.1 of Picea engelmannii. NCBI lineage: Eukaryota > Viridiplantae > Streptophyta > Pinopsida > Pinales > Pinaceae > Picea > Picea engelmannii. The sequence goes on from ML780971.1 coordinate 1,411,544, forward strand.
TTAAAGTGATAAAGCTCTTAGATAAAAGAGGTTTGTAATGAGCATGTAGATGTAAGTCAAATTGGCTAAAGAGTTGTTCTTGTGTAAATCAATAGAGTATGATGATGAATTGCTCTTAGATGTGGACCAAGGTTATTCATGTAACTCCTTATTCAGTGAATGAATAATACAAAAAGAGAGAAGAAGTTTCTTAAGCATTCTTGGTTTTCCCGATTAAGGGTTTCTAGGGGAATTACTGTGTAATATGTGAGATTGTCATTAATTTTATTTCTATTTAATTATATATTCTCTTTCATGGTTGGTTTAGTGTGAGTGTATTCTCTACAAATATGGCTCGCAAGTGACTAGGATGGGAATCATGTCACTGTGAGTGAGCAACTAAATCATCTAAGTATTCCTCTATAATATGTTTGATGTCATGAAAATATTATGACATGGCCTATTGGAAAGTGGCTTGATCATTTTTTAGACCAAATGGAAACTTTCGATAAGAAAAAGTACCCCAAGGGAAAATTAAGGTAGTCTTGTGTCGATCCTCTGATTTGATCTGGATTTGATTATAGCCGAAGAAACCATCCATAAAGGATAATATTTTTCTATTGGAAAATTCATTGATGATCTAATCAATGAATGGGGTGGGATAATTATATTTTGGACAAGCCTTGTTCAAATACATATAATTGACATAGAATTTGATGTTTCCATGTTTCTTATTTATCATAATGATATTGTTTACCCATTTAGTCAATGGAACTTGTTAAGGACCTAATCCACACATAGGTAGAACAATATATTTGTATGTAATAAAGGTCAATATTAATAAGGCCTTGCAATAAAGTAGAATAATTTGAATGTAAGAAGACCTAATAGAAGATTCCACTTCTAGAAGGATATTCCTCTAGATGGTTCTTTTGATAGACATATTTATTATAAATAGGAGTCGAGGGTATGAGAACCCTAGCTTGGATACTATTGTAATAGAGCTCTGCTCGACTAGAGGTTTCCCCCTCGAAGAGGCCCGTGAACATTGCTCTTAGAATAAAAGTGCTCTTTTTGGTGTTATTTTGATATCATTTAAGTGTTATTGTGGTGTTGTTCTAGTTATATTGTTGTTTATCTTCCATTTCTAGCATTTTATTTCTGTTTTGCATACTTTTTATATCTGGAATATTACAAGTGGTATCAAAGCACTTTCCTCTGCAGAAATTGTGGGTTAATTTTTTCCAGGGTAGAGACGTATTTCGACGTCTTTAAGCCACAAAGATCTATCATTACGTGCATAAACCCATGGTTGAGGGATTCATAAATGTAATAAATACAAGTGGTACTTAAGCACACATCTATTGGCCACCCTTTTAATCCCTGTTGGTACCGCTTCATGTGGTAGTGCATTAGACAACACCTATGTATGGATCGACCTAGATTACCTGAAACCCTCTTTAGATAAATCGATCGGCCGCCTGACTGCTATAGTTTCACCGAGAAAAACACTCAGGAAGATACTCTCTAGTACCTCGATAGTCAGGTAATACAACTAAGGGCATGGTCTAGCCTTCTTAGTTGGTGCCCTGAGATATTGGGCCGATTACTACTGTTGGACCTCGCACGTATATCAGAGAGCTATATCACAGGGAAAATCCTTGTCTGTAGAACCCTTGAATACCTAACCCTTGGGGACGAAAAAAAAATTTAAAACATTCAAGATCTATTGTCACGCAACTATGTTCGAGTTGCCAAATCGTTACACATTTCTTCCTGGTTAAGCATTTGGTAATTTCATCACTGCAGTATTCTTCAGACTAGAGTATAACTCTGTAGGTGTAAAAAAAAAAAATTTGGAAATTTTTGCGCCATTATTTGAGACCTATTCCATTGGATTTATCTCTTTGCCCTTATCACATTCATACATATCACTTTTCAGCAAACTTTTTGACCCGGCCTAACCCATTTTGGTTCCCTCGTCATCATGGCCCATACTTGTAGCTAAGACTTGGAAGCTCGCTTCAATACCTTGCAATATAATTTTATAGAGACCCAACAAGAAGTGAAACAACTCAGTGCTAATTTTTCTGCCATCAATACAACCATCCATTCCTCCATCACCGCCTCAATTGAGGAACTCAAACAAGACATGACTACCCAACTTGAATATGTCGTTTCGATGATCTGCACCAAGCTCCATATCCCTGCAGATAACCCTTTATTTGACCCACCTCCACATACTGAAGCTGAAACTTCCTGTCATTCCCATAATTTTCAGCCCCATCACTTTCAACGTGACCTACACCTTTCACGGGTGGATGTGACCAAATTTGACGGCTCAGATCCCACTAGTTGGGTAACCCAAATGGAACATTATTTCTCTTTATACGACATTACAGATGACTTGGCCAAAATATGGTATGGTGTTCTCCATCTAGATCAAGAACGTTGGCAATGGTGGCAATGGAGAAAAACTTCTTGTCAAGGGTATATTGCCTGGAAACACTTTGTGGCAGAGATTTATGAATGCCTTGACTTTGACACCAACCATTTAGGCCATTTGAAAAAGTTGAAACAATCTAGAAAAATGGAAGACTTTATAGTTTCTTTTGAGCGCCTGTATTTTCGGATAGAGGGCATATCTGATGCCTTTTTTCTAGAATGTTTTATCAGTGGCCTCAAGGATGAGATTTGTGCCCATGTCCTCATGGCTCGGCCTCAGAGTTGGGTGGAGGCTACTAAAAGAGATAAAGAAGCACAAAAAATTGTATCTTCTCAAAACTGGAAACCCTCCTTTATCACTCGCACTAAACCAATAAATCCCACTACTCCCTCTACTCCACTAAAGATCCAAAAATTGACCGGGGCTGAAATGGATAAATTCCAACTCAAAGGCCTTTGTTATAATTGTGATGAAAAATATTTTCTGAGCCACAAGTTTAAGGAACAAAATATTTTTATGGCCATCTCAGAGGATATTTTGGAAGAGGATGTTGAAACTCCCCTTGTTTCTGAGTCACCTGAAATCACTGACATAACCCCTCCCTCAGACCCTCTCGAAGTAGAACCGGTCATTTCCCTAAATGCTCTCACTGGCTTCTCTTCTCCCCAAACCCTCAAGCTAATCGGTTACATGAAGCATATGAAGGTCATCATTCTTGTTGATAGTGGAAGCACCCATAATTTTATTCATCACCACATTGCCCAAGAAACTCATTTCTATATCCATGCAGTCAATAATTTCCAAATCATGATTGTCAATGGTGGCTCCATGAAATGTGGAGGGTGTTATGAAAATGTGTGTCTCCAAATGGGTGACTACCACCTGAAATCTCATATGTTTTCTATCGACATGGGTGGTTGTGACATTGTGTTGGGTGTAGACTGGCTAAGGACTTTGGGTCCCATTCTCATGGATTTTAATGAATTAACCATGCAGTTTGACCAGGAGGGACACCAATATAAGTTCCAAGGAATAACCACTGGTTCACTTGAGATCATCAGTTCCCATCGCATGGAAAAGATGCTCAAAAAAGGTCATTCTGGCGTTATTTCCCAACTCCATGCCATACAAGCAACTGAGACACCCTTAGTGCCGCAAGACCTCCAATCCATCCTCTCTAAACATCAAGTGGTATTTTCCACTCCCCAGGGAATCCCTCCTTCCCGTGGTGTTCATGATCATTCCATTCCCCTTGTACCAGGAAGCCTTCCTCCCAATATCCGTCTGTATCGTCACTCCTTTTCCCAAAAAAATGAAATTGAGAAAATGGTTCAGGAACTCCTTAACGCAGGCATTATTCACCCTAGTACAAGCCCTTCTCTTATCCTATGCTCATGGTCCTGAAGAAAGAACGTTCTTGGTGAATGTGTCCTAACTTCTGTGCCCTAAAAAAACTCACCATTAAAGACAAATTTCCCATTCCTGTCATTGATGACCTCTTGGATGAATTGAGTGGTGCCCAATTATTTACTAAACTTGATCTTCGTTCTGGCTACCACCAGATACATATGAAAGAGGTAGACATTCCTAAGACTACCTTTAGAACTCATGAGGGCCACTATTTGTTTTTGGTCATGCCCTTTGGCTTGTGTAATGCCCCTTCCACCTTCCAAAGCCTCATGAATCATGTCTTCCTTCCTTTTCTCTGTCATTTTGTCTTAGTTTTCTTTGATGATATCCTCATCTATAACAAAACCTGGACATACCATATTTCTCATTTGGATCGATTTCTCCATCTACTCTCTCATCACCAACTTTTCCTGAAACAGTCTAAATGTGCTTTTGGCGCCTCAGAAGTAGAGTACTTGGGTCATCTGGTTGACAAGGACGACGTCAGGGTGGCTCCTAAAAAGATTGAATCTATGCAAGACTGGCCAAACCCAAATAATCTCAAAATATTGCATGGATTTCTGGGATTAACATGTTATTATCACAAGTTCGTTAAGAATTATGGAAAGATTGCATCACCTATCACTGCACTCCTAAAAAGGAACTCTTTCACTTGGACTCCAACAACTTCTCAAGCTTTTCAAACCTTGAAGATGGCCATGTGCACCACTCCAGTCCCGTCCCTTCCTAATTTCACAAAGACCTTTGTCATGGAATGTGATGCTTTAGGGAAAGGAATTGGTTCTGTCCTTATTCAAGAGGGTCGGCCTTTAGCCTTTACCAACAAGCAATTGTCTGAACGAAATCTGGGCAAATCAATCTATGAAAAGGAAATGTTGTCTATTCTGCATGCCGTTGATTTGTGGCACCCTTATCTATTGGGGAAACACTTCCAAATTATGACAGACCATCAAAGCCTCAACCATTTTCTGGAACAACGCATTTCCTCCCCAGAGAAAAAAAAATGGGTGACTAAGCTCTTTGGATATGATTATGAGATCATTTACAAGAAAGGAAAAGACAATGTGGTTGCGGATGCACTTTCCTGAAAATATGAAGATGAAGGATCCCTTTTTTCTCTCTCCTTCATTGTACCAGATTGGCTCCAAGCCATTCGCCAAGAATGGCTACACAATCCCAAAAGTTTGCATCTGATACAACAATTGTAGTCCAATGCTCTAGTTTCCCCAGGGTACTCTTGGCTCCATGATGAGATTCGATACGAAGTCCATTTGTATTTAAGTAAACAATCAAAAATTAAATCCACGGTACTTTCTGAGCTTCATGCTACACCCACAATTGGGCACTCTGGGTTTACCAAAACCTATGACAGGGTCAAACGTTGTTTTTTCTGGGATGGTATGAAACAAGATGTTCGTAATTTTTTCACTGAATGTGATGTGTGTCAATGAAACAAGGGAGAAACAATCAAATATCCTGGCACATTATAACTGCTTCTGATTCCACCTTCTATTTGGAGGGATATCTCTATGGATTTTATTACAGGCTTACCCAAATTGGGAAATAAATCAGTCATCATGGTGGTTGTTTATCACCTTTCCAAGTATGCTCATTTTTGTGCTATTCAACACCCATTTACAACATCCATTGTGTCTCAACTTTTCATGGATCATGACTTCAAGCTTCATGGCATGCCATATTCTATTGTTTTTTATCACGACCCAAATTTCACCAGCAATTTTTGGCAAGAGTTGTTCAAGCTACAATGCACCCAATTGCATCTCAACACAACTTATCATCCCCAGAATGATGGCCAAACTGAAGTTGTCAACAAGTGTTTGGAAAAATATTTGAGGTGTTTTGCCTCGGAGAAGAAAAATCAATGGGCTTAATGGTTACCCCTAGATGAATGGTGGTATAACACTTCATACCATACAACTACACACATGACTCCTTTTGAAGTGTTATATGGACAAAAGCCACCTTCAGTTCTCTCAAACTTACCTGGTGTCTTGAAGGTCTAGGCGGTTGACCAGATGCTTATAGTTCGAGAGGATATTCTTCATACCCTCAAAGAGAATTTGGTCATGGCACAAAATCACATGAAGAAATAAGCAGATCAAGGTCACTCTAAACATCAATTTACAAAAGGGGATCACGTGTTTCTTCGACTGCAACCTTACAAGAAAAATTCCCTCAAGGCCGAGCATTGTCAGAAGTTGGTGCCCAACTTTTATGGTCCTTATACCATTCTCAATTGTGTGGGACAGGTGGCCTATCAGTTAGCTTTTCCCAGTCATTCTAAACTACATCCTTTTTTTCATGTTTCATGTTTAAAGAAGGTGATTGGAACTAAGTGCCAAATTCAAACCAACCTTCCCAAGTTGGATGAAGAAGGTGTTAGAAAAATAGGACCACGGAGCAATAAAATAAAAAAAATGCAGAAATAAAACACAGAAGACACACAATACAAGAGAGACATAGATTTACGTGGTTCACCCAGTGTGGGATACGTCCACCAGAGAAATTGCCAAGTCCTTTCTTTATTATTATCCAGCAAATGAAGGGATACAACCTACAACAAAACCTGTTGTAACTTCCTCTTCTTTCTCTCAAAGTCTCCTCTCTCAGAATACAATACTTGCCCCCCATCCATAGACACAATACATTTCCCTCATAAAAGAGAGTTGTCTTCTAGGGAAAAAACCCTAACATAATCTCTACCGTTAGAACTGCGAACTTATAATGAACGGTCCAGATTTACAATGAAATTACAATATACTTTTACAAGGCAATTTTTTCTTCAGGGGTTTCACCCCCAAACCCCCGCTTTCCCCCAGACCCCCCAGCTAGGGGGATAAGCCCCCTGGACCCTGCAGAGGGGGTACCCCCCCTCTGCACTCCCCCACGTGGAAGAGTGTACATACTTTTGGGGTGTAAATACTTCATGGGGTATAAACATGGATGGAAGCAAGGACCTTTGAATCAAGAAGATAATCAGGCTCCTCAACCAACAATCTCCCACTTGGATATTGATCTCAACAACTCCACTGCTGCTGTATATGATGGACTCTAAACCTTCTTAGACTTGGCAAATTTCTCATCTTGATCTTCATTCTTGAAGACCAACTGAAACTGAGCAAGAACTCAGTTTCTCCCTGGTTACTCCCTTTGTTAACATGTCTGCAGGATTCTGGCTAGTGTGTATCTTTTCCAGCTTCAATTGTCCATCTTCCAAGGCGGGTCATATGAAGTGGTACCTCAATTGTATATGCTTAGTCTTCGAATGGAAGGTTGAGTTCTTTGCAAGGTGAATGGAACTCTGACTGTCATAGTACAACTTGTTGTTCTCCTGCTTCTTTCCCAATTCCTCCATAAACCTTTATAACTAAATCATCTCTTTACTAGCCTCTGTAGCAGCAACATACTCTGCCTTTGTTGTTGAAAGTGTAACAACCTTTTGTAGTTTTGAAATCCAACTTATTGTTGTTCCACCTATAGTAAAAACATACCCTGTGGTGCTCCTCCTACTGTCTTTATCACCTGTCATATCTGAATCAACATATCCCTATAGAAAAGTGTCTGAACCTCCAAAACATAATGCATGTGTAGTAGTACCTCTCAAATACCTAAGAATCCACTTTACTGCCTCCCAATGTTCTTTACCTGGATTATTCATATACCTGCTCACAACTCCCACTACATGTGCAATATCTGGTCTTGTGAAAACCATTGCATACATCAAGCTGCCAACTACTGATGAATATGGGACCCTGGACATGTATTCTATCTCCTCCTATGTCTTGGGACACATTTCCTTAGTTAATTTGAAATGGCTGGCCAAAGGTTTACTAACTGGTTTTTAATTCTTCATTCTAAACCTCTCCAACACCTTCTCTATGTACTCACCCTAAGACAATGTCAGTTTGCGATTTTTCATGTCTCTTGTTATTCTCATACCAAGGATTTTCTTTGTAGCACCCAAATCCTTCATCGCAAATGAATTGGCTAATTTCTTTTTGATCACATTTATATCCTGCATATTAGACCTTGCAACAAGCATGTCATCTACATACAACAACAATATAATATAGCTTCCATTTTCTAGCCTTTTAAAATAAACACAGTGATCAGAATGACATCTATTATAACCCTGTTCTGTCATAAACCTATCAAACTTCAGATACCATTACCTTGGAGCTTTCTTTAGGCCATACAAGCTCTTCTTCAACCTGCATACCAAATTCTCCTTCCCTTTGACCTCATACCCTTGTGGCTGCTGCATATAAATCTCTTCCTCCAAATCCCAATGGAGAAAAGTTGTTTTTACATCTAATTGTTCAAGATGCAAATCTTCTACTGCCACAAGACTTAAAATAGTCCTAATTGAAGTCATTTTAACAACAGGAGAAAATATTTCATCAAAATCTATACCTTTCTTTTGTGCAAACC
>ML780971.1:1451534-1472066 GCA_009831015.1 Picea engelmannii
CATCCCTTAAACCTGTTGACTTGGTGGCATGAAATCTTCCTACAACCATTGGCATAAAGATCTCAGATAGATCAGGAACCAAACCTTTAACTGAGCATAACATTCAGGATTAATCCCTACTGTGGTTTTGTTCCATCCTCTAAGGTAAGGCAGGTACCAGGTATGTGTTTCTTACCTCTTTCCCTTAAAGTTCAGATCTGAGTTGTTTGCTGTTTGATTACAGTCATATAGAAGAAGCTCAGTACTATTTGTCTTGTTTCAGAACTAGATCTATAGATCTTCTGTTGTTTTAGAGGAGTTGTTTATCATTGTTTCTGATCTGGGTTTTAGCATATGATCTGAGTTCTCTTCTGTCTGAAATATAGATCTTTGTTACATCTATAGAACAACTTTCACTATCTAGAATCTGAACCTAGTTTATGACAGACAGTTTGAGCTTATTATGATATTGAATGAGCCTTGTCTAATCTGTTGTTACTATTACTTCTAGATCTACTTTCATGGTTATAAGATCTTAGATCTTTTATGGTTTGTGTTGTCTTTTCCATCACTGCCTATAATAAGTTCAATCTCTATAAGCTGTTTGTGCTTCAGATCTAAGTAGTTTTGCTTTAAAATAAAAAGAGACTGTTGTTTTCATCTTTACCCTAAATCTAACACTTACCTACCCCAAAATGACCATAAATGAGAGATGTATGAGCTTCTCTTATTATAATTACTCTTTCATCCTTGGGTATACAAAGCTTTCCATGACGATATAACAAATTGTCATGCATATAATAATCCAACTGTTGACTGCCACAAGTTAATGCATCATACACATCTTTAAAATATTCATCCTTAGCATACTATTCAACATAGATTTCATGAGCTAAAGGATTATACCTTAGTATTGTTGATGCATTAATCAATGTTGTTGAAAACATAACCACAACCTTATTATAAATACCTTTCTTATACTTGGTTACAATATGAAATTGTTGTAAGAAATCCATCCACCTGAAATTTCGTTATTGTTGTAGCTTGGTCTATGATTGCAAATACTATAATGGCCGATGATCTATATGAATTATTGTCCCCTTCCCCATTAAGTAATGCTTTCATTTCTTCACACTTCATACTAATGCATACAATTCCTTATCATATGTTGGATATTTAATCATAGCTTGAGTGAAAGTCTCAGAATGATAACATATAGGTTTACCTTGTTGCATCAATATTGCTCCCATGACATATCCATTTACATCGGTTTGAATCTCAAACGTCTGTTGTAGATCTGGCAGAGCCAAAACTGGTGCAGTTCTTCTCTTTTCCTTCAATATATCGAAGGCTCTCTGCTGCTCTCTTCCCCATTGAAAGACTTGTTTAACACTTTTTAACACATGTGTAGGAGCTTATATGTAAGAGAAATTAGCAATGAATTTCCTCCAGTACTATACTGCTCCTATGAATCTACTGACTTCTATGATAGTAGTTATCTTGGGCCATTTCACAATGACTTCTACCTTTGCAGGGTCTATTTTTAGCTGACCATTCCCTACAATGTAACCCAAATATACCAAAAACGTTTTGTCAAATTCACATTATTTTTTTTTAATATATAGCTTCTCCTTCTTCAATAGTTCAAACACTTTCTTGACATGCTTTATATGATCTTCCCATATTCGACTAAAGATCAATATATCATCTAAATAGACGAAAACAAAATCATCTATGTAGGGTCTAAACAAATCATTCATTACCCTCATAAATGTTGTTGGTGCATTGCATAACCCAAATGGCATAACTAACCATTTGAACAATCCTTGCTTGGTCTTGAAATCGGTTTTCCATATGTCACCTTATGCAATTATGTTATGATGGTATCCACTTCTCAAGTCTAGCTTAGTGAAATAAACAACATTCTTTAATTGATCCAATAAGTCATCAATTCTAGGAAGAGGATAACGATTCTTTACCATAATCTTGTTTAGGGTTCGAAAGTCAATACACATCCTCCATGTGCCATATTTCTTTGGAACTAATACAATAGGAGAACCACACGAATATTATCTTGGATTGATTATTCCTTTGTCGAGAAACTCCTGAACTTGCTTCTTAATTTATGCATTCTCGATCACTGATGACCTATACATTCCAATATTAGGAAGAGGAGCATCTTGCAACAAATAGATTCCATGTTCAAACTCCCTTTTAGGAGGCAACCCTATAGGTTCTTGAAATAATTCATCATAGTTAGATGTTATTTTGACCATCTCTTGTTTATGATCTAGATCACAACCCGATAAAGCATTTTTTATCTCTTATTCTTTTTGTTTCACTATCATGAGAACAACATATTTACTTGCACTCATGAGTCTCTTCATTTGTTCTGTGATCACTAAAGAAACGTTAGTTTTCATACAATGGGCTCCAACAATATACTCAACCTCATTCTTGAAAAGATGATATTTATTCTCTTCACAATAGAATATGGCCTTCCTGTCAAATAGATATGAACTACCCAAGACAATGTCACAAATGTCAAGAGGCACAACATCTAACTCAACCTCATTAAATAACTTAGTTGTAATTGCAAATCCAATCTTACATTGTTTTGTCACTTGCAACTTAGCATCTTCACATACCCATCCTAATGGATAAGGATCTTTATGAGGTGTCACCTTCAAACACAACTTCTTAACAATTTCTTCAGATATTATGTTAACTTGAGATCCATTGCAAATAGAGTATCTACCTTTGTATGCTTGACTATAACTCTGACATGAATAATCTCGCTTCTTTTCTTTTGATCAATATCACTTTCCAATTTAGTGTATTGAACTGAAGATTTAGAATTGATAGTTGATATACCTTTAATTCCAATTGACATCATATTAGATTCATCCCTAGAATATGACCCCAGATGCTGATGAGCTGATGTGACAGTCTTTTGCTTCCCTTTATCCTTGAACTTCTTCGGTCGTAATTCTGGATGCAACTTCCAACACTGTGATTCTTGATGTCCTTTTTTCTTACAGTGGGAACATGTAGGTCTTTCCTTAGATTTTTTTATTGGACCTGATTTCTTACTCATCCATATACCGTTCCGTTTATTTTCAAACTTGAATGGATTATTATCTTCGATCACATGCTTACCATTACTAACCTCAAGATGTGTAACTTGTACTAACACTTTATCAATGTTAGTAGGGTAAAACATTAAAATAGCATCTTAAAGATATGATTGCATGCCACCAATATAATTTAGAAGAGTTTCATGAGTATACAATGGAATCCCTAAGGATAATGCCTTCCTTTTGAATTCTTATGTATATGATTGAATATTTTGGCATTTACCCTGCCTTAGATGTTGCCATTCTATTGTTGTCATTTTCGTATAAGCCAATGGATATAATTGTTTTCTTATAGCCTTAGTAAACTTATGCCAAGAAGAGATGACTTTACCCTTTTGAACAAGATAAACTTGTATCTTACTCTCCCACCATATTAAGGTTGTGCCACTTATTCGAAGAGCATCTAAATTTATCCTTGCATCTTTGTCCATGATCTTTTGAACCCTGCAATATACCTCTATTTTCTTGATCCATTTGTCCAATTTTCAGCATTCAATTCTCCATCATAGATCAACAATTCAAACATGACATCCAGTTTTAATACAAGCATATTATGATTAGACTTCTTAGAGGATTTAATTTTTATAAGAAGACCGTTCACTTGCCTCCAAAGGAGATGATAATGAGGATGGTGAAGGGGGCTCTGAAGGTCCACCACCTTCGCCTCCTCCTTCTCCTTTTACCAAATATTCCCCACTTACATTATTTTGAATTCTTCGTTGCAAATCATCTATTATCTCTATCATCGAGCAAAGTGTATCCATCATTTATTCTGGAATCATCGAAGGATCTTTTCCTTCCTTTCCTTCAGAAGACATCTTATGCTTACGGAATCTTATTTCAATCTCAGACTTATAACTTGCAAGCTCTCCTTTACCAAGTTTGAATTTGTCTCTTGTAAGAATTCACTCGCAAACACTTTTCAAATAATATATCATACCAACTTGATTCTAAAAATCCTTAGATGTTGATTAGTTTTTAAATACATATAAACATCTACTTGATCTTCAAAATAACAATGATGATCGCTTGACTGTTTGCAATTTACATATGAAACACTTATCTAGCCAAATACACTTTAATTATAAATAACTTACAAATAACTGAGCACAAAATGAACAACAATGATAATATCACTTACACAAGTTTGATAATGAAGTTCACCCAATTTGGGCTACGCCTCCGGGTCCGCTTCCAATAGAGACCTCTTTATTAATGCTCAAATTCTTGTGTTTTACAATGACCTTTTTCTACATTGCTCAAACCCAAAAACAGAGTGCATCATTGGATTCTTTGTGAAAAATCATGAAAAATGTGTATAAATTTCTTAAAATTCCATCAAGGGAGCTCTCAACATGCTTTATGATGTAACCTCAAAGCCCTATTTCCCTTAGCAAAAAATTTGAGACCGTACTCTGCATATTAATGATTCTTTCTTCTTCCTTGGTCAAGCGCCCATTAAATAGGGTGTGGACCATAACCTCCTATATGAATTCCATGGTTGACATTAAATATAAATTTGGTGATTTTCATAATCAACCCAAACTCTTAGCGCAATTGGTTAAGTTGTTTGATTATTATACAGTGGGTCGCAGCGTCAAACCCCACTAACCACACTATATATAATTTTTTGTTATATCAACTCATGTGAATATATATACATTGGTTATGGTATAGTTTATACACATGGTTTAATATAGTATGACCCCCACAGATCATGGCATTATTTACTACTACATTGCTACACATGGGATAGGGGGCTAGGCCCTTGATCCATTTTTTCTCCAACCATAATATTTAACAAACTTAAATAGAAGTTCAATCGTATATGGTTAATAACTAAATGCATGGTGTATTGGTAGTGGAGGCTTGTTTAAGGTCTTGGGAAGTCACGGGTTCGACCCTCGTTGACTCCCAAATTTTATATAACCTTATCCATAATTGGAAAATGGTAGGTTGCCACGTGGTGTTGGAAAATTTATTGTCATTGATGTCAACTTTAGAGGAAGTCTAGAAGCATCTAGAAGTATTGGGTATAATTGAAGAAGTCTCCAAAGTGGTTCCCTTATGGCGTAGCTTTAAGCATGGCCCTCATGGGAAGACGCTTTGAAGAAGTCTACAAGAAAACTAGAGGTGTGGTCATGAGGCACAGAGTTTACTGAGGAAAATGAGGTTGAAGAATACTTCAAGTGTAATATCCCTCGACCAAACCCAATTGTATATAATATAAATGTACTTAAGCTGGTGAGTTGTTTTGACCTCATTTGGTAATGCACGTCATGTGGCATAGTGCGTGCATGAACTGCACAGTAAAATGATGTAATATGTACATTCCAGAATACTGCGCGCAATAACTAAGGTGCACGCAGTATAGAGGAAAACGAGCCTCGTGTATATGATATGTGTTATAGGCTGGTGATACGTTTATTATAAGTTGGGATGCTTATGTTTTGGTATTAGGCTGGAACGCCTAGATTTCAAAGGCCAATGCGCCTACTTTGTACATGACTCATGATTAATATAAAATACATCGTTGTGCGCAGACCGACCACGATAAAAGAGACGGGAGATTGAACTTCACTAGTTAGGGAAAAGGAGGGCCAAAAGTCAAGGGAATATTATATTAATATTTCCTAAAACATAAAGTATGGATAATTATTTTATCCTAAGTTCTAAAGTTGGGAACAAGTGGACCAAAGTAACTTTTGATATGAAAAGTGTCAATTTGGGGACATGCATTCATATCGTGGAGGAATTTAGCTCATTTGGGGACTTCTCATGGATACCTTACCAACAGTCTGACCACCATGATTTGTAGAATGACTTCCATGAAGATTTCACAATGACTCTCTTCCACATTCAGTTATCTAGTCAATGATTCCATGACCATTTCACTCATGCATTCTGTTATCCTTGAGATAGCCATTTCACCATTCCAGAGCTTGTTCCCATAGCCCTTTTCGGTTGGTGTACCTAGTTAGCTTGGAGCGGGATTGAAGAAGCGGGTTTTCAAGCCCATGAGCAATTCTCTGAGTGAGAGAATTGTTGGGGATTGATTCCTGAAGGTGCTAGACTATAGCTACAGTGCTCTGAGACTTCCGGTCCAGCCTGTTGTTGAAACACTGGAAGGGAAGTGGGGCAGCCTAGGGATTGTTGAGCAGAGAAGGGGCACACTTCCTTGGGTGGGATAGGCATGTGGGGAATAAGAGGTTGTAGGTTGTTAGTTGAGTGAGCACCTGAGGCAGAGTCTTTCTTGTTGTCCATGAGCCTTAGCCTAGATAGGAACCCTTTATCCTAGGTGGAGTTCAGTCCCAGCTTGGGGGTGGCTCACTGTTGAGAGTAATGAACAGTGTAATCTATGGCTGGGAGGTTCGTGGACGGTGTGTATGCAATTGGTGACAATATTTCCAAGATAAGTACCCGTTGTATGATAAAAATGATATGCTTCTTTTTTATTTACATGCCTATGTTACGGTTTATAATATATGTGATTATAATTGCCTGTATGTTTATGGGTAATTCCCTGTAAATGCTGCATATCTATAGTTACAATTATTTCAATATAAAAGTTGTATGTTACATAAAGTAATTGTTTGTTTATGTTTATATGTAAAGCTTCCACGAGCATGCTGTATGTATATGTCTTAGTTGCATGTAGTTTAAAGAGTAAATTTATGTGGCACTGCTGACTTGACTATTGGGTATGTTACTGCATGTTTTGCAGTATGGGAATGAAAGCGTTCCCTGGAGTAACATGGTCCAGTCTGTTAAGGCTAGGAATGTTACTGACTAGTGTCATAGCATGAGTGGTTTCTCTTGAGTGGCGTACCCTAGCTTGCGGGTGGTCGGGGGGATGTTACAGATTGGTATCAGAGCTTCAGTTCAACACTGAGATTGGATGGGCCAGAGGGGTTCAGTTGAAGTGAATATTCACAGAAGAGTAACTTCAAGGTGACCAAAAATTGGAGTCATGGAGTATCCATGAAAAAGGTTGGCGTGCTGGCCTGCACAATAAATTTTGGCACTGTGCGAGAAAACATTGGCATGCTAGTATGCATGGTAAATTGTGGCACCGCACAGAAGATCATTACATGTGGATGCACGCACTGAATTTAGCCTTGTGTGGTGAGCACACACATAGTAATTTGCACATGGGGTGCACAAGTATTGCTTAATGCGGAGGAGTTTTGTTGGTACACGCATAAGTATGAGTATAAGTTGTTTCACGACGGTGTATTCAATATTGTGCACAGATAATTGGGTGTTATGGAATATGTTAAAATTGACATGGTGCATGCATAGGACGAAATGCATGTGGAATATTGGTGTGCAGTACCAAAACTATGCGCAATGGATATTGTTGCACAATGCAAGAGTAGTGTGCGTGAGTTGTCAGTGCGACGAAGAAGAAATGCACAATAGATTTAGGTGCGCGGAAAAATGTTTTACCTTATAATATTTCTATGCACGATAAATATAAATGAATAGGTCAAATTTTAATGCACGTGAAGTCGCTTGGAAGGCGATGAGTCTAAGTTTAAATTGCATAATAATAAAATAAAAAGAAACACATAACCACATCAAAACATTAATTAAAAAGAATTCCGAGTTTTGATTTCCTCCGATTTAGACAGATGAAAATAAAAATATAAGATTACAAGAAAAAAAACTTATTATAAAAGACGTTACAATGATTAATTTTGAATGATTAGCTTTTGAGTTCGTTACATGGTGGCATTCATTTGACATCACATGGTTGCAAAGTATCGAACGAGTGAAGAAGGGTGATCTGACTAAGCCATCTCCCGCTCCACGAGTGGTGGATTTGACATGTTAAGACACATGATACCGCGTCTTGGCGAAAGTGGTTTTGGAAAACCACCTTCTTGCACAAGTGTATCTCGGAAGGCACTATGTGTCTATGTTTACGAGACTTGGGTCTTATCTAGAATGGTCGTGGTGATAACACTAGGAAACTGGGAGTGATAATGTTGAAGTGTATGTTGAATCGAAATGGTGCATATTCTCATGAATTGCTAAATTGTTAGCCTGATTAGTTTCGATGGCTGCACATTTTGCATAATTAAAAACAACTCAATTAGATCAGACCAGTGCAGAGTCCATAGGAATGGAAGAGGCACATGGGAATTATAGTCAGCAAGAAGAGAGCAGAGGGGTGGATGTCCATTTGGGCATGGAAGGACGAACTCCAATGGACATGGAGAAGAAAGGAATGAAGATATGAATATGGCTAAGACCATTAAGAATTTGCAGAAGGATGTCCAAAGCCATAAAACTAATAATGAAAGGCTTATGAAAGCCAAAGAGTAGCAGGATGACTTCAACATGAATCTATTGGAGGGTTTGAACAGAATAGAAAATAAATTGGTTAAGGAGAGTGGATCAAGTGAATCTGGGAGTCACAAACCTTCAGAGGAGAAAAGAAAAGTAAAAAGTGCTAGTAGACATCACCATCTTTCCCAAAGGCATTCCCATAAGAGAGAAAGCAATAGCTCAAGTCTATCCCCTGTTAGAAGGTATAAGAGATCTGGGGTGGATTAGCCGAGGGGAGAAATGAACAAAATCAAACATCCTACATTTGATGGTGAGCACAAGAAGGATCAAGATGCAGAAACATGTTTCTAGGCATGAGGAAGTATTTTCAATTGCATAATTATTCTTCTCATGCAGAAGGTAGAATCACTATCTATCAACTCAAAGGAAAGGCCTCCATGTGGTGGGATCAACTTGTGCAGGTACAACACATTGTAGAGAAAACTATTACTTAGAGGGAATTCAAGAAGTCTTTTGAGAAGAAGTACTTGACTAAGAGATACTATGACAAGAAAATGAAAGAGTTCTTTGAACTCAAGCTTGGAAGTATGACCATAGATGAATATGAGAGAAGGGTTTTGGAAATGTTGAAGTATGTCTCTTTCATCAAGGATGAGATAGTCAAAATTCAAAGGTATTTAAGTGGATTTCCATCGTTCATCGGTGACAAAATATAGTATGATGATCCCAAGACATTAGAAGAGACCATAAGGAGAGCTAAATCCCTATATGATCAGTAGAAAGTAAGGCCAGCTTTCCAAAAGGATTGGGAAGACAATAAGAAATTCAAGATGGATCAGAGGAAGAAGGGAGCTAAGCCACCATTCTTCAAAAATAATCCACAAGGACAACAAATTCCTAAAGAACCTAGAACGATTGACACAGGGAGTCAAGGGCCAAGATAACCACCTATGTAATGTTGGGGTTGTAAAGGGGACCATAGGTTCAAAGATTGTCCTCACATAGGTGAAAAAGGTAGAGTTGTTCAAAATGTACAATGAGTTGAAACAGTGGATGACATGGGCAGATATGTGCCAAGGATTTATGCATCCCTGGAAAACAATCAAGTAGAGTATCAGTCCCACATGATTGAAGTGGAAGGTATGATCAACAACTGAACCCTTGCTATTTTAATTGATTAAGGAGCTAGGCATAGTTATATAGACCCTAAGATGGTGGAAAGTTTGCAATTGCCAAGAAGAAAGCATAGGAAATCATGGTCAATACAACTGGCTACAAGAGCAAGAAGAAAAGTTAATGAGATGTCTAAGTCATGCCTCATAGACATTAATGGATTGAACACCAAGGAAGATTTAAACATCTTGCCTTTAGGTTCCTATGACTGTCTAATTGGGATGGATTGGTTGGACCAAAATCACACTCACCTAGACTATCACAACAAAGAATTTACTTGCCTGGATGAGGAAGGAAAACCAAGGAAGGTACAAGGAATCCCCAGGGCAATAACCATTAGAGAAATTTCAGCATTGCAGCTGAAGAAGTGTTACAGAAAAGGATGTCAAATAATTGCAGCTTATTTGGCAGAGACACCTAGAGATAAGGTGCCAAATTTGGAGGATTATGCAGTCCTAGAAGATTTTGAAGATGTGTTCAAGGAGGTACCCAGACTACCCCCGAGGAGATACATTGATTTCTCTATAAATTTGGTGGTTGGAGCCATGCCAATTTCAAAGACTCTTTATAGAATGAGTACACCAAAATTGAAGGAGTTGCAAATGCACCTTGAAGAAATTTTGAAGAAGGGGTATATACGCCCAAGTGTGTCACCTTGGGGTGCCCTGGTCCTATTTGTGAGAAATAAATATGGAACACTAAGGTTGTGCATTGACTTCAGACGATTGAATAAAGTGATTGTTAATAACAAGTATCCTCTACCAAGGATTGATGACCTCTTTGATCAATTAAAGGATGAAAAGATATTTTCAAAGATAGATCTCAGATCGGGATACCATCAGGTAAGAATTAAAGAAGAATATATTAGCAAGACCACCTTTAGGACAAGTTATGGTCATTATGATTTGACAGTGGTACCATTTGGGTTGTCAAATGCATTGGTTTTTTTCATGTGCTTAATGAATGGTGTTTTTCGAGAGTATTTGGACAAGTTTGTCATTGTCTTTTTGGATGACATTCTTATATATTCCAAGTCAGAGGAAGATCATGATTATCATTTGAGGATGGTTTTGCAAGTATTAAGGGAGCGTCAGTTATATGGAAAATTGAGCAAGTGCTCATTTTATAAGAAACAGATTCATTATTTAGGGAATATCATTTCAAAGGATGGGATAACAATGGATCCTGAGAAGATAGAGGCCATTAGAGAATGGCCAACACCAAAGAATGTGACTGAGGTCATATCATTCATGGGTCTTGCAGGCTACTACAGAAGATTTATTGAAGGATTCTCAAAGATTTCACACCCAATCACTTCTTTGCAAAGAAATGGAGTGAATTTTCAGTGGACACTAGATTGCGAGAAGAGTTTCCAACACTTGAAACAATTATTGACAAGTGCTCCAATATTAAGGATTGCAGACCCAGAAGAAGACTTCATCATATGCACTAATGCATGTAATGAAGGACTTGGTGGAGTCCTCAGTCAAAACAGGTTTGTCGTATGTTACGAATAAAGGAAGTTGAAGGATCATGAAAGAAACTACTCACGATTTGGAGTTGGTAGCCATAATGCATGCCTTGAGGAAATGGAGACACTACCTCATGGGAAAGAGGTTTGAGCTAAGAACAGACCACAATGGTTTGAAATATTTATTTGATCAGCCAAGTCTAAATGCTAAACAAAGCAAATGGTTAGAATTTCTAAGTGAATATGACTTCGATATAAAGAATATCAAGGGGAAAGAGAATAAAGTGGCTAATGCACTCAGCAGGAAGGTGCGTGAATTACATGCTACAACGATTAGCATGTACCAAACTGATATTAAAAGAAAAATTTTGGAGGCTACACATGCAGATTTGCAGTACAGAGAATTGGTAGCAATGCTACAATAGGGTAAGATGCTTCATAAGGTGGATAATTATAAGTTGGGAATAGATGGAATACTATTGCGCCAGAACAGGATTTTTGTTCCAAATGTCCAAGACTTGAAACGTATGAGTTTTTATGAAATGCATATTGTTCCTTATGCAGGACATCCTGGATATCAGAAAACCATGGCAATGATCAAGAGCCATTACTTTTGGCCAGGTATGAAGAAAGAAATCGTCGAGTACATCACTATATCTATGGAATGCCAGAAAGTGAAAGCTGAGAATAGGCACCCAACGGGGTTGCTACAACCTTTAACCATTCCTGAGTGGAAGTGGGAAATGGTGACAATGGATTTTATTACAAGATTTCCTAGAACAGGCAAGTTGCATGATTCAATCATGATGGTGGTGGACAAGCTCACGAAATCTGCCTATTTTATTCCACTGAAAACTACTCACAAGGCAACAAAGGTTGTTGATATTTTCATGAAGGAAGTTCCATGATTGCACGAGATTCCTAAAACAATTGTATCCGACAGAGACCCAAAATTCACCTCGAATTTCTAGAAAGGATTGTTCAAAGGATTCGGAACGAATATGAACTTTAGTACAACTTATCATCCTGAGTCTGATGGATAGACAGAAAGGGTGAATAGGGTGATAGAAGATATACTAAGAATGTATGTGATGGACAAACCATCGAAATGGGAAGACTACCTACACTTGCTAGAATTCGTGTACAACAATGGGTATCAGGCATCATTGAAGATGAACCCATTTGAAGCACTTTACGACAGAAAGTGCAATACTCCAGTAAGTTGGGATAATCTAGCTGATAGGACAGTAGTTGGGCCAGAATTGCTAAGGGAAATGGAGGACTAGATGACAAAAATTAAGCAGAATTTAAAAGTTGCCCAAGACAGACAGAAACTTTATGCTGATAAGAACAGAAACCACATAGAATTCAAAGTGGTTGATCATGTTTTCTTGAAAGTGAAATCTAACAGGAGTTCCCTGAATTTGGGAAGCTACGCCAAGTTGATAGCCAGATTTTGTGGCATTATCTTGAAGAAATTTCAACCAATAACTATTGATTTGAAAGGCCTGACCCTGCTGCTTATTCATTACAACACACAGTTTCTCGTAATTATTTTCTCTTCCAATATCAATATAAAAATGATTAATGTCACCTGAACTTAAGAGACAGTAACGATCATATAGGCCACCTGTTGGACCACTTAAGTAACCCCTTGATAGATCGGATAGGTATCTAGGATTTTGATCACCCCGGCAGGCACTCGTCCAATCTCGAGGTTTGCATACCATAGGCAGGTTGAGCTTGATTGGTAGTAATGAAATATCAAAGTTGCAGACTGCGTAGAGATGGCTTGGAAGAAAATAAGATCCTAGAGAGGATTGGTCTAGTTGCTTATATGATTGCATTGCATGCATCTATGTCTGTTCATAATGTCTTCCATGAATCATTGCTAAATAAATATATACATGATGCTAATCATGTTATTGACTGGAATGTGATTTAGGTGGAGCAAGAAGGCGCTTTTCAAGTGCATCCAGTGTGCATTTTGGACTGAAAAGTCAAACAACTCTGAAATTGATCCATAGGTCTTGTAAAGGTTCAATGGACCTGGTACGGTCCTGAGGATGATACTTGGGAGCATGAATATGCAATGCAGACAGAATACCTGCATCGTTTTGAAGATTTTTGAAAATTCTATTATATATGGGCATATGATGCACTGAGGAAAGTGCATAAATAAGGGGAGGGGATTGTAATATCCCTTCGTCGAACCCAATTGTAAATATAATATAAATGTACTTAATATGGTGAGTTGTTTTGACCTCATTTGGTAATGCACGTCATGTGGCATAGTGTGCGCATGAACTGTGCAGTAAAATTATGTAATATGTACATTCCAGGATACCGCTCGCAGTAACTAAGGTGCGCTTAATATAGAGGACAACGATCCTTGTGTATATGATATGTGTTATAGGCTGGTGAGCCGGTTATTATAAGATGGGATGCTTATGTTTTTGTATTAGGCCGGAACGCCTAGATGTCAAAGGCCAATGCGCCTACTTTGAACATGACTCATGAATAATATAAAATACATCGTTGCACGCAGACCGACCACGATAAAAGAGATGTGGGATTGAAATTCACCAGTTACGGAAAGGGAGGGCCAAAATTCAAGGGAATATTATATTAATATTTCCTAAAACATAAAATATGGATAATTATTTTATCCTAAGTTTTAAAGTTGGGGACAAGTGGACCAAAGTAACTTTTGATATGACAAGTGTCAAGTTGGGGACATACATTCATATCGTGGAGGAACTTCACTCATTTGGGGACTTCTCATGGATACCTTACCAGTAGCCCAACCACCATGATTCACAAAATGAATTCCACAAAGAGTTCACAGTGACTCTCTTCCACACTAAGTTATCCAGTCAATGATTCCATGACCATTTCACTCATGCATTCCGTTATCCTTGAGACAACCATTTCACCATTCCAAAGCCTTTTCCCATAGCCCTTTTTGGTTGGTGTACCTGGTTATCTTGGAGAAGGATTGAAGAAGCGGGTTGTCAGGCCCGTGAGCAATTCTCTGAGTGAGAGAATTGTTGGGGATTGATTCTTGAAAGTGATAGACTACAACTACAATTCTCTAAGACTTCCGGTTCGGCCTGTTGCTAAACCCCTGGAAGGGAAGTGGGGCAACCAAGGGACTGTTGAGAAGAGAAGGGGCACACTTCCTTGGGTGGGACAGGCATGTGGGGAATGAGAGGTTGTAGGTTGTTAGTTGAGTGAGCACCTGAGATAGAGTCTTTCTTGTTGTCCATGAGACTTAGCCTAGATAGGAACCCTTTACCTTGGGTGGAGTTCAGTCCCAACTCGGGGGTGACTCACTATTGAGAGTGATGAGCAGTGTATTCTATGGCTAGGAGGTTTGTGGACGGTTTGTATGCAGTTGGTGACAATCTTTCCAAGATAAGTACCGGTTGTATGATAAAAATGATATGTTGTTTTGTTATTTACATGCCTATGTTACATTTTATAATATATGTGATTATAATTGCCTATATGTTTATGGGTAATTCCCTGTAAATGTTGCATATCTATAGTTACGGTTATTTCAGTATAAAAGTCGTTTGTTACATAAAGTAATTTTTTGTTTATGTTTATATGTAAAGCTTCCACGAGCATGTTGTATGTATATGTATTAGTTTCATGCAGTTTAAAGAGTAAATTTATGTGGCATTGCTCAGTTGACTACTGGGTATGTTACTGTATGTTCCATAGTATGGGAACGAAAGCGTTCCCTAGAGTAGCATGGTCTGGCCTGTTAAGGCTGGGAATGTTACCGACTGGTGTCAGAGCATGATTGGTTGCTCTGGAGTGGTGTACGTCGACCCGCGGGTGGCTGGGGGGATGTTATATCAAGTGTATACAAAACCATCATAGATGGACAGTCCTCGTCATGTCATTTCCAACAGTAGATGATATGCCTCGTGGTTCCTCATGGTTGAGGAGTTATGCCCTCATGAAGTTGAAATCCCCAAAGAATGGTCAAGAAGCCCCTAAATGGTTGAAACAAGAAGTTACAAGTCATTAAGTAAAAGATAAAATGGTTATAACAAGAAATACAAGTTGAACCTAAATTTAAGGAAAGAAGTCACATGGAAAAGTATAAATATACTTCAATAAGTCTCTCATTATTACACACACAAGTTCAATGATTATCTATCTTTCAAGTGATCTTTTGGAAAATATTTTTCATAGCATATCTGAGGAAGTGAAGTCTGAGGTAGTGAAGGGAAACATGGGAAAATTTTGATGCTATTAGCTTTTTGAGGTTATCCACGGGTCGCTCGTGGAGCAAGGCAAAAACATTCGTGGGTCACAGTGGAGCAAGATGAAGAAATCCCTGGGTTGATAGTATGCAAGTCATGAATCTGTGAAAAGGAATTGAAGAAGATGATATATTTTATTTTTTGAAGATGATATGCACCAGGTTGGCATGTTAGTCTCAAATGATATGCATCAGATCTTCTTCACAAGTAAAGGTATGTATTTTATGTGTTTGTTTGAGCAATACATCATGGATGGCATGGCACGTGATCAATGCATGTCTTGGAGGCCCTTGGTTGAGGTTCATGTCTTGGTGATATTGATACATGCTTGGGACATATCCTTGGTACATTGTGTATTGTTTTTATGGTTCATTGTTAGAGGCACATCTTTTTGATATTAGCATAGATTTGAGGCATATATTTGGTATATGATCTTGGTTGTTATGGTACATACTTGAGGCATATTTTTTAGACATTGACACATATTGGGTACTTGGTATATGGTTTACTGTATGGTATATGCTTGAGGCATATCCTGGATACACTGGACTATATTTTTGGTACATGGTGTATGACATGATTGAGACGTATCATGAGTGATATGGTATATGGTTGAGGCACATGTTGTGGTACAGGTTTTGGTATCCATGCGAGGGCATCTGGTTATAGTTGTTTGATGATATATCAATGTCAGAGTCAATGGTGGAGACAGTAACAGAGACAAACATAGGGATAGTAACAAGTTGGATTATTGGTTGATCGCTAGTTACATGTTGATACGGTGACAATGATAGGTTTATGTATCAATGATAGTGGCAGTTACAGGTTGATCAGTGGTAGTGAAAATTTGAGTCTACACTTATATTTTAGAGCATCATGATGGTGCAAGGAAAGGGGGTTGTATCCTCCTTCCGATTAGTGCCAGAGAACTCAAGCAGTTGGATCTTCCTTCAGGTTGGAGCCTGTAAATCAGGGGGTCATATCCTCCTTCCAGTTGTAGTTGGATAATTCACGGTGTTGTAGCTTCCTTTAGGTTGGTGCCTATAAACCATGGGGTTGGTGCCTACTTCCAGTTGGTGCTGTATAACTTGGAAGTTGGTGCTTCCTATGAATGTAATCTTTGAAATATAAGAAAGCATTATGTGGTTTTCTCCCATTTGAGTATCCACATAAATTCTGGTGTACTATGTATCTGTGGTTATTTTTTATGTTGTGTTGATTGATTCTGCTCATGATATATTGATGATATACTACTGATAAAGTTAATGATTACATGCTTTTATTAAAATTGGTAAAATATTTCATAATATTGATTCACTCCCCTTCTCAGTATTCCAACAATTGGTATTAGAGAAGGTCCTTCAAGAAAACATTTTAACCACTGGAAGGAAGATCATGGAGTACGCTAATATTGGAGTAGCACAGTTTGATGGAAATAACTATGCCTTCTGGAGCAGAAGAATGAAAACATATATACAATCATAGGGATTTGATTTTTGGAAAGTAGTAGTAGATGGATACACAACACCTACCACTCCTCCAACAGATAGATAAGGAAATAAACTCAATGAAAAAAAATTGAGGGCCAAAAATGCAATTTTGAATGGCCTAGATCATTCAGTATATGTGAAGGTTATGCACTGTGATTTTGCAAAGGATATTTGGGACAAACTTCAAAATATTTACGAAGGATATGCTAAAGTAAATGGGGCCAAGATTCAAACCTATAGAAGCAAGTTTGAGCAATTGAAGATGAATGAAGATGAAGATATTGCAACTTACTTTCTATGAGTTGATGAAATAGTAAATGCTATTAAAGGATTAGGAGAATAAATTAAAGAATTAGTAATTGTTCAAATGGTATTGAGATCTCTTCCAATGATATTTGATCCTAAAATATCATCCCTGGAAGAAAGAGTAGATCTTTCCACATTGAGGATGGACGAGATACATGGGATACTCATAGCCTATGAAAAGAGGATAAATTGGGACAATCGTCCCAGAAAGGAAGCAGTGTTCAAGGAATCCAAGAAGACCAATAAGAATAAGAAAAATATGAAGTCAGAATGTAGCTACAATGATAATTCTAATGAAGATGAAGAGATGGCCAACTTCATAAGAAAGTTAAATAAATGAACTAGCAAGTAAAAATGAAATCTTCCTTTTAAATGTTTCAATTGTGGTAAAATTGGTCATTTTGATAATAAATGTCCATATGCTAAGAACAAAGAGAATGAAGAAGAAGAAGTTCCTAAGAAAGAAAAGAAATATCAAAAGGGACACAAGAGAAGAAACAAAAAGAAATTATTCAAGAAAAGTCTCTACTCAAAGGAGGAAATTTCATCATCGGATGAGGATGTTGATAGCGACAGTGACTCATAAAATGTACTCTTTATGGAGTTTGAAAATGATGAAAAGGATAATGAAGAAGAAGGTGAGGTAGACATTGAAGCATAACTAATTGGGGCTTTAAGTGAACTAAAGAAATAAAGGAAGAAAAATAATTCGATTAAGGGAGAATCACTCAAGCTGAAAGAAATTCCTAACTCTAAAGAAGATCAACAAATGATTTTGAATATACAAGTCCAAGTTGAAGAAGCCAAAAGGATTGAAGAAATACTTAGAATCTAGCTGGAAGAAAAGGAAAAAGAGAAGGAGACCTTAGAAATTGAAATTGTTTCTCTAAGGAAGGAAATTCAGAAAGAGATATGCAGCAGAACAACACCAAAATACGAGATGAAATCATCATCTCTCAAAGGTCGTATCATGACATGTCTGAACTAGGATACAACCAAACACATATAGAGAATGGTTCAATCTCTATGACTACAAAATAAGAAGCATAACATAAGACTTATGCATAATTCACTAGAGGATTCACCAAGAAGGAAGAATGAAAGCCTTCATATGAGAATGATCGACAAGATGGTTACAGAAGGATGGCTTCATCTAGAAGACCCAAGTTTCATAATCAACAACCAACCATGGAAATAAATCAAGAAGAAAACTACATAGTAACAACACCATTCATAATACCTCCCAAGTATCAAACTATCTTTCTTGGTTCATTTTATTCTTGTAACAATTTTGGGAACAAAGCTATAAACTGCAAAGCTTATGCTAAGAACATAATCAACTATGAAGGTCACCCTAGAATTAATTAGCTCAAAAATTCTCATGAAACATACAACAAAAACTATAACAGATTTGGCTCATTAAGCGATGAAGTAGAATGTTATAAATGAAACAATTTTGGACACATGGACAAATATTGTAGATTGACAGTTCCTCAAAAGGAACCAAAGTAGGAATTCAACAATCATCAAAAGGGACCATCAAGAATTTGGATAAGGAAGAAGGATAAACTTAATGTTGAAGAATATTCTCTTGCACTACAAGCCCAAATAAGAAGAAGTGATTGGTACGTTTACAATGGTTTTTCAAAACATATGATAGGTGACAAGAACAGATTTATAACTCTAAAGAAAGAAAGAGATGGATCAGTTCCATTTGGTAATGAAAACTTAGCTAGAATTGTAAGGAAAAACACAATCAAGGTTTAAAGTAAGGATGCCAAGGAAAAAAATGTCCTACTTGTTGAAAACATGAAGCATAATTTGTTGAGTGTGAATCAAATGTGTGATCAAGGACACATACTTATATTTGACTCTGGGAAGTGTGAGATAAGGAAAGAAGGATTAGGCAAATTGGTGGCTACAACTGTAAGAACTACAAACAACATATACATCTTAAATGAGATTGGAAAAGAAATATGTTGCTTGGGAAGGGAAAATGAAAGTTGGCTTTGGCACAGAAGAATGGGACACATGGACTTTGACAATCTAATCAATATTAGCATAAATGAAGTAGTAAGAGAAATGCATGAAATTTCAAAACCAACCAGTACTGTGTTCCTGCATTGTCTACATGGAAAATAAACAAGAACAAAATTCAGACCAAAGCAATACTCTACAACAAAGCCATTGGAAATTGTGCACGTTGATCTATGTGGACCAATGAGAAAAAAAGGACTAAATGGTGAATATTACTTCATGCTACTTATTGATGACTATACAAGAATGAATGCATTTTTTTTCTCAAGAAGAAATCAAAGACATTTGGAAATTTCAGAGTATTCAAGGAGATGGTTGAAAACGAAATGGATTCGAGAATTAAATGCTTAAGATCAAACAATGGAGGAGAACTCATATCAAAATAATTCATGGAATTCTGTGAAGAACATGGAATAAAAAGACAATTCTCAATAGATAGGACACCTCAACAAAATGGAGTTGTTGGAAGGAAGAATAGAAATGTGACATAGATGGCCATAACCATGTTGAAGGATTCCAAGTTGAGTAATATATTTTGGGCACAAGCAGTACACACAAACTCTCATATATTGAATAAAGGAATGCTAATAAATAATAGTGATAAAACACCATATGAGTTATGGAAGTGAAGACGAGCAAACGTAAAAAAAATTAGAGTATTTGGAAGAAAATGCTACATAAAAAGAGAAGATGTCAGATTTGGAAAATTTGATTCTAGAGTTGATAAAGGCATATTGTTTGGTTACACAAGCAAAAGCAAGGCATACAAATGTTAAAATCTGAAACTCAAAAATATAGTGGAAAGTATAAACGTAAAAATTGATGAAGCAGATATACCAAAGATCAAAGAAGAAAGGAAAAATCCAAGTGAATAGGAAAGAGAAGAAGAACTAAAAGAACAAGAGGTAGAAGAAGAAGAATAAGAAGAACAACAACTAGAAGTAGAACATGAAGAAAATGACCAACACAATTTTTTGATTCCTTCCAGGACACCTAATCGTCGGGTTCAGAAGAATCATCCACCATAACATATTATTGGAGATAAACATGCAGGAATAGAAACTAAATGAAGATTGGTACAAAATGGGTGTTTAGAAAAAAACTAAATGAAGATGAATAGGTAACCAGAAACAAGGAGATATTAGTATGCAAAGGATATGCACAAGTTGAAGGAGTATATTTTGAAGAAAAATTTTCCCCTATTGTCATTATGGAAGCTATCAGACAAGTAGATCGACCTCTAAGGCTTGACCTTAACCCTAGACAGAAAAGTGCTTATCATGGACACTGAATTTCTTTCGAATCTATCTAAGCCTAATGCATGAGAAGGAAGAGTAACAGAAGTACCTTTTAACCGACGTTTG
>ML780971.1:1492473-1540897 GCA_009831015.1 Picea engelmannii
TCTTTGCTACTGAAACTTATTACAGTGATATGATGTTCAACAATGGCTTACCAGACTCATCACTATTCTGCTGCATTTCGTTGCTCTGTCTGCCTCATTGCCTTTCTGCACACATCACTTACGATGTCTGTTCTTCCGCTTTTTATGCTCTATGCTTCATGTCCATTCACTACATAGTTCCTCTTCTGTGTTATTCATCTGTTGCACTCTCCTTCTTCTTCACACATGAATCACCTTCACCAACATCAACCACAACAAACTCCAACAGCAACAACAACCACATCTCTTCTCTGTACCGTGTATTTATAGCTTCTGTGCACCTTGTGCATGCAATGTTCGCAATGCCTCTGCATGCTGACTCCACGCCGTTATCCTCCACCTCTCGAGTGCTCTGTCTGATCATCATCGTGACTCTTCATCTTCTCTGGTGGTTCACCCCGCGTGTCCAGCATCACTATATGTTATACTGCGATTCCTCAGCCTCTCTGGCAGTTTGAGACTCTTCGTCTTCTCTGTGACAGTCAAACACACCTTCTATGTTTCAGTTACAAGCCTCAATGTTCATCAACTATCAATCGCCTCCACGAACATCTTTATCCCTCTCAGAGACTCTTCACCTCCTCTGTCAGCCATCCCGAAGTGTCTTCGAGTCCTCTGGCAGAACCCATCAGTGGTTTCTGGTAGCTACACTGTATCATGCTATAGTTGCCATCCGATCTTGTTCAAAATCATCTGCATCGTTGGATTGAATCCATAGGATCTTGCATTCATTTTGGCATTTCGACATTTGACAATTATGTGCTGAGTGTCTTGACTCTTTATTTCACGATCTCT
The DNA here is from genome assembly GCA_009831015.1 of Picea engelmannii. NCBI lineage: Eukaryota > Viridiplantae > Streptophyta > Pinopsida > Pinales > Pinaceae > Picea > Picea engelmannii. The sequence goes on from ML780971.1 coordinate 1,493,308, forward strand.
GAAGTTCCAATACAAAAATTTTCTACACTAGCTCCTTCCCCAATATGTCTATGGTCATAACCAAGTGACTATGCAAAAAGCGCTTTTCGCGAACTCGTGTTTCATGAATATGGAGATGAGGCATCTCGACTTTCTAAGTCGCGATCCCCGATACCTCGAAATGGCGTGGGATCAACGGTCCTGATCAGAGCTTCATTCAATGGCTGCAATTGAATCACAATTTCGCATATCATGAAATCGACATTCTTGTTGCATTGTTTGCTTGCTTCTCCATGTTGCGATCCCTGACACTCCAATATGGAGTTAGATCAACGGTCCAGATCTGATCTCTATTCAACGGCTGTGATTAAATCATGATTTTTCATATCACGAAATTGACATTCTTGATGCATTGGGTTCTTTACCTCTCCAAGTTGCGATCCCTGAAACTCTGACATGGTGTAAGTTTGCTGACATCACATGTGTTAAATAAATGCCACGTGTCACCTTGATTCGTGACTTACATGTGCTTGGCATATTGAGTCAGTCTGACACTTGTCATTACCTGGTTGTGCCACATGTTCCTAGCTGACATGGTATGTTGATGTGAGTCAGATCAATGGTCCAGATCACATCTTGATCTGACGGCTGCGATTAAATCATAATATCGCATATCGCGATTTTGGGATTCCTGTGGTTATTATTCTTTGACCTCTTCAACTCGCGATCCTCGAAACCCCGACATGGACTAGAATCAACGGTCCAGATTCAACCTTAATTTGAAGGCTCAGATTACATCGCGATTTTGCATATCGCGATATCGGGAATCCTGATGTCAATAATTTTTGACATGTCCAACTCTCGATCCCCGGAATTCCGACAAGGACTGGAATCAACGGTCCATATCAAACCTTTGATTTGACGGCTCATGTTACATCATGATTTCAAGAAGTTAAGGAACCATGTTCCTTTGACTCTCCAGTCAGTGAACTTATGATCTTTCCCCACGTGTCCTTCCTGATGATGGACGGTCCTCCTTCTTTCGGGATTTTGTGAGCCCCTTTTCTCCTTGCACTTTAAACACCATGCATGTTCTCCTCAATCCAACTGTGGTCGGACCCTGCGCTCGGATCTAACGCCCAAGATCTATCCTCCATATCTACGCGCTCCTCTTGTCTTCATTCAGATCTGACGGCCATCGAGAATTCAGAATGAGATCCAGCGATCACTGGCCCTTCTCCTCTGGAGTGTACTTTGTCCCTGTTTTGTCTCCGCTGCATACTCTGATCTTGCCATCAATGACAAGCTTACTTTGCCTGATAACCTACCAACAATCCTCTGCACTATCTCTTCTGAACTTATCGGGCTTGCTCTGCAGCATCTTCTTAAACTACTTCTGATGCCCGTCTGTTACACTCTTCCTATACTCATGCCATCTTCATTGTTGTACTTTCCATCAATGACAAGCATGCGCTACCTGTTAAACATTTGCCAACAAGTGTAAGTGATACAACGATACTTCTAATGGCCAAATATCCAACATGACATCAACAAAAATATCATATTTTCCACTACTTGTGTCATCGTTAAGCCTGCAATCAAGAAGTTGGGATCAATGTATGTGCCTCATACATGGGATGAAATCCTTCCTTATGTTCAACATAGATACATTAGAAATATTCATGTTTCTATTAGTCACATCCTTTTTAGGTGTGTATGGGGTTATATCCATTGGCCCTAACTGATGCAGCTCTACCCATTGTACTCTCACATGAAGATTCCTCCCATGCCCATAACAAGGTAGACAATACAACAAAAATTGTTGAATATATCCATCACATCTAACACCAATTTCATGATATGGTATAGAAAGCAAATAAAAATTACAACCAACAACATGCTCAACATCGGGTGCCACATGTGTTTTATGTTGGTGACAAGCTATGGTTTCACTTGTAGAAAGAGAGATTCATATTCCCCCACCAAAAACTAAAACCACTACAATATAGGCCTTACACTATCACTAAAGTTGTGGGTGAGGATGTTTTAGAATTTAATATTCCACACTTTCTTAGCTTACACCGTCTTTAATATAGAGTTGGTTTAACCATATTTTTCACTTCTATTGGACACCTCAAAAGAGGAAAATCATCTATCCCCTACAAATATCTACACTTACTGCATTGAAAAGGATACAATGGAATATATCATGGACACAAAAATTAATAGCACCTACCATCAAAATATATAACTCTATTGGATTATGAAAGCAAGGAAACTTCTTCACTAGGGAAAGTGGTTTACCATGAACCAACTTCAATAGAAGCTTCCCCATTAGATATAGAAACTTGATGCAATGGGTACCATTGCTTCCTAAGTGGAAATGAATTATCCATATCACCATTTAGGATTTACACCATCTAAAAATGGTCTTGAACATTGTGAAATTTAAAACATTTTTTGGGTCTTGAACCTTAGACGCAATTTTGGGTCCTCAAATAACTTTTACTAGGAGTGATCATGTACCATGAATATATCCCTTGCATTTTCTTTGTTCAAATGCCCAATCTTGTAGAGATATTTAAGATCTTTTTAAAGGTTCAAATATCACCCCAGATAGAGTTTGTTGTTATGTGATACTTATAGCCTTGAGAAGTTGACATACAATTTGGGCTCCCCATGGCCCACATTCCTTTTGCCACCTCAACTCCTACGATTAGGTTTTTGTGGTTTTAGATGGTCTTTTCCTTTTGGGGTTTTAGATATTATGATAAAATATATAACTTTGGCCTCTTATTAAAGGATTGTTTGCAAATGAGCCTAGTAATCACATCTCTTCTCATAGATAAGCTTGGTCATTTGAGCCATTTTGTATTGTTATGTATATTAGAGTGGTTATCACTGTAATACTCCACTTTCAATATGTTTTTTCCATTATTTAGACATTATTGTGTTCTTTCATTCTATTGTCAAATTCAGATCAATGGTATTTGAGAAATTTGTGCATTGATGTTTTTCCATGCATGTCCCCAATGAGGTTAGGGTATAGGGAGTTGGGTCTTAAACTAAAATATCTTGGTGAAGAATTACCTTACTATTCCAAGTGGCCTCCCATGGAATATGGAAATAAATATTAAATAGAGGGAGATATTATCAAATTGTATCTCTAGGAAACACTAGAGTGATAGAGGAACAAGTTGATCGACCATTTAGCTAGATATTCTAATGAATCCAAAAGAGTTGGAGCCTACTGTTGGAATACTGAGTGGGGAGGGGGGGTGTGAATCAGTATGAGAAAAAATAGTACTTTTAATCACAATATAAAATATCCAATGAATATTATGAGAATTCAAAATATCATCAACACCATAAGCATCACATAAACACAGTACACTAGAATTTAATGTGGAAACCCAATGCGGGAAAAAACCACGAAATTATTTTCTTATTGATCAAAGAGTACATTCACTGGAAGCAAAAACTTCCTATTTATCCATATACAAATGGAAAAAGGACTCAACCCCCTATTTATAGGCTGAAACCTGAAGGAAACTCCAACTACCTAATTTTCCGGCTTCAATCGGAAGGAGGCTACAACCCCCTTTCCTTTCCCCGTGAAACTACCTTGAAATATAGATGTAGACCAATATGTCACTACCTATGTCACTGATAACCTGTTTCTACTTCTGTCTCTGATATTCCTACTGCTGATACTCATATCAATATCTCATCAAGGTTGTAACCACACAAACCTCATAATAAGATCCACAAGAGAATTCTCCAAATCAATTGCTTATGAATAACTGAAACATACATGTTCATTATATCTTCAGAATACTCACCCTAACACACAAAGGAAGACATACCTTTAATATTGTAGCTGACCTGAGTTTTAGATCTCTGATCTTCTCAAATTTTCCTCAAACTATATGCATTGTCTGTCCGCAGGTATCCATGCTTTTCCTCACTACAACCCATGGACGTTCACGCTATTCCTTCTAAAACCCACAGATATACTCAAGGAATTCATGTATGAAACCCCTTCTCCATACTCTTGGCTCCTGCAAACTCCTTACTTCACTGGACTTCTTTGTCTTTGACTCACTGCCTCAGATCTCCAACATGTATTCTCAAAAGTGATTACACACAAGTGATTTGAAATTTAATTTTCTCTGTGTTTTAAAGGGAATTTTCTTAATGACATGCAACTTCCATGCAACTCATGATGGCATGAAACTCACATGCAAACTGTTATATTCTATTTACTGCCACTTTACTTCAACGTGCAACTTTTTTCAAGGGTTGACATCAATGAAAACCAATCTTTCAACATCTAAAATTTCGATAATTAATTAATGACATGGAATAATTAATTATCCATACATTAATTAATTAATCTCTTTTGATAATTAATTAATCCTTGCAATAATTAATCTTTCAACAATATCCCCCTTTGGCATTGATGGCAACACTTAGACACAACAAGGGAAACACTCATGCTCATGTTGGCTCCCCCTGTCTTCATTCTCTTCTCTTCCATGCCTTTGTTTTTCTCTCCCCCTTTGACATCAATGGAAAATGATGACTTCTCCTTGGGGTTTCTCCCCCTATTAGTAAGCCTCTGATCTCTATTGATGTTTCTCTTCATGGTGCTTCCTCATGTACATATCTAATAAAAATCATTCAAAAAGAATTCAACTCTTTCAAAAAGAATTCACTGTGGGGCTAAAACTACTCCAAGTTTATTTCGAAGATACTCAAAAGTCTCCCTCGGAAGAGGTTTGGTGAAGATATTTGCAATCTTCTCTTTTGTACCAACATACTCTACCTTGATGTTCTTCTCTGTAAATTATTCTCGTAGAAAATGAACTTGATCAGAATTTGTTTCATCTTGGAATGCATCAATGGATTCATAGAGATACTTATAGAATTGGTATTATCACAGAATATAGGAATAGGATTTTCATATTCCACCTGTATGTCCTGCAAAGTTTACTTCATCCATAGAACCTGTGTACAACATGTTGCTTCTACAATATACTCTACTTCTGTTGTGGAAAATGATACTGAAGATTGTTTCTTGCTCAACTAAGATACCAGAAAATCACCCAAGTAGAAGGTTTATCCATTTGTACTTCTTCTATCATCAACACTTTCTATCCAATATACATCTGTGTATGCAACTAGAGATGGATCATTCCCTTTTGGTTACCATAATCTATAGTCTTTTGTTCCTTTGAGATATCTGAATATTCTCTTTACTACCACAACATGTGTTTCCTTCGGTGTTGCTTGAAATATTTACACCTTTCCAACTGCTTGCATCACATCCAGTATTGATGTGGTCACATAGATTAAACAACCAATCATCGATCTGTAGAGTCTCTGATCTACATCTTTAGATATATCATCTATGCTCAATTTTCAACTAGTTTGTATGGCAGTACTTACGGGCTTGCAATATACCATTCCAAACTTCTTCAACATTTCTTTGATATACTTGATCTGGGAGATAAAAATACTTGTATCTAGCCGACATATGCAGAGTCCAAAAAAGAAATACAATTCACCAAGTAATGACATTTTGAATTCATTTTTCATGTCTTTAGAAAATTTCTGACTCATCCTATCATTATTACTACCAAAAATAATGTCATCAACATAAAATTCAATTATCAACAAATCATTTTGATTTACCTTTATGTAGAGATTGTTGTCTGCATTTCCTTTCCTAAACCCTTGTTGTTGTAGATACATGTCCAATCTTGAATACCATGATCTGGGGCTTGTTTGAGTCCATATAGTTCCTTCTTCAATATGAAAACATAATATTCATTTTCTAACAGTATAAATCATTATGGTTGTTCGATGTAGACTTCTTCTTCTAGTTCTCTATTTAGGAAGAATGATTTTGCATTCATTTGATATACTTTGATTTTCTTCAAACATGCATAAGCTAATATCAACCCGACTACTTCCATTCTGACAACTGGGGAAAAAGTTTCTTCAAAATATATTCCTTCAACCTAAGCATATCCCTTGCATACTAACCTTTCTTTATTCCTAGTTACCTATCCATCCTCGTTCAACTTGTTTTTGAATACCCATTTTGTGCCAATCACATTTTTATCCTTAGGCCTTGGAACAAGTTCCCATGTTTCATTCTTCTCTATTTGATTCAATTATTCTTCCATATATTTGATCCAGTGTTCATCGGTGCTAAATTATTCAAAAATGCTAGGTTCAACTGTGGACAACAATGCTGAATGTCTTTGTTCTAGTGAGCATAATTTCCTAAGGGTTTCAAATCCCGCATCTTTATTCCCAATGATTTGTTCTGATGGATGATTTTTCTGCACTCTCTAACTAGAAGTTTTGGGAGATATCTGAATATTTTGTTGGTCATCTTCCTTTTGCTTTGCTTATAGGTTCTCTTATTCTTCTTTTAATTCTGCTTCTTCTACTTCTTCTTTCAAATCCTTTTCTTCTTCATGCTCTGTTGAGTCTTTTCTTTCTTCTTTGGACTTTTGTAACTAGCCTCGTTAATATATACATTGATGCTTTCCACTGTTTTGTTGAGTCTCATATTGAAACACATGTATGCCTTTCTTTTGCTTGAGTACTCGAAAAATATGCCTTTGTAAACTCATGAGTCAAATTTTCCAATCCTTCCATCTTCTATTTTGATGTAGCACTTGCTTCCAAACACTCCAAAATGCTTCACATTTTATGGTCTTCCTTTCCATATCTCATAGGGAGTCTTATCACTGTTACTTCTAAGCATTCCTTTGTTTAAGATATGAACTGCTATATGTAATTCATGTGCCCAAAAGATGTCACCCAACTTTGAATCTTTCAACATGGTTATGGCCATCGCCTATACTATCTTGTTCTTTCTTTCATCAACTCCATTTTGTCCCAACTATGGCTACTAAGAATTTCCTTTCAACAACTCCATGGTTGTTGAGAATTTCCTTTTTATCCCATGTTCGCCACAAAAATCCATGAATTCTTTTGATGTAAACTCTCCACCATTGTTTGATCTCACACATTTGATTTTCAAGTCTCTCTCTATTTCGACCATCTCTTTGTATATCTTGAAGTGCTAAAATGCCTATGACTTCTTCTTAAGAAAGAAAACTGCAGTCATTTCCATGTAGTCATCCATCAGTAGCATAAAGTATTGTTCACCATTTATTCCCTTTGTCCTTGTTGTTCCACATAGATCGATATGTACAATCTACAATGTTTTTGATGTTGTCCTTGTTGGCAAATCTAGTTGGTTATATAATCAATGCTCCTTTGTGGTCTCTTAGGGAGTGCTAAAATGCTCTGTCTCTTTGTTTTAGGGAGCATTGCTCTCTTTTTTTGAGCAGATACATGAGAATCTGCCCTGTTTTTCTTAGCCCTTTGTTGGAGGTCTTTTGCCAAGAATCTGTAATTTTTCTTGTGAATTTGTTTAGGTTGAGACTATGGTTCCTTATAACTCTTTTTGTTGTCTTGTTTTAGCTTGCAACCTTTTCCAAATTGCAAGATTGATTTGCCTTGTTTTTTCTTGGTTTGGTTTGAGTCTTGTGAATTTTTTGGTTATCTGATTGATTGAAAAGGTCTGCAAAGGTATGTTGGTCTTAAGTTACTTTTCAAACCTTTCCTTTTTGAATGATTTAAGACTTTATTCTTACCACAACCTAGCTTTGATTTCTCTTTCTTCTTGCTCGTTTTGTCAAGACAGATGAGTGATTTCTCTTTCTCCTTATCAATTTTTGGATTCTTCTCTGAACTTTCTTGTATCCCATTAATGCTTGTCGATTGTTGAGTCCTTGATTGAGTGAGTTATCATACTTGTTTCTTTCAGTTCTCGTTATCGTTTGAGTGCATTCTTTGTTTGAAATATTTTTTCTTCATGTCTTTTGTATTTGCATTCGACTCTTTCATTTTGGTTGAAAGTAATGAAGCGTTAAAGGATTTGCATTTGCTTTCTTTTAGAATCAAACAAAGAAGATAGTTGTGTTCTTTCTCTTGAGTAGTGTAGTAGATTGCATTTAGAAGATTTCACTTGGGAATAGTTTTTTTTTTTAAGAAAGTTGAACCTCTTCTCCATCCTGTATGTAGGATTCATTGAAGAAAAATATTTTCATCTCATTATTCTTCATTCTTTTGGAGTCGAGTCTAAAACATCATAAGTTTCACTTTCGCACCCTTGCGTAAGAAACAAACCTAAAATGAAGTGCTTATAAAATTGATTAGACATTTTTATATTTTCTGGTAGTGAACCTACATTATCTTAAAGTGTAGGGATTTGGAATAGGTTGTGAGGATAAATTTCCAAAGACATTAGACAAACATAAAATCTTATTCTAGGGAGAAGTAGATCCAATTGTTTATATAAGCATAGCCGGGATCCCCCTATCATATAGGGGTTAAACACAAGGTCATGTGCGAGAGAGTAGCGAAGATTTCCCCTCTGAAGCTTAACACACATAGCAGAAAGATCGTATATTGGGGGCTCTTCCTTAGAAATGATAGGTTTCATTTGGTCTCAAAGCTTCATGAATACGAAATCCATTCGGGGTTCTCAGTAGTATTCCGGTCCACTTGTCTTCAATTCTCTTGAATAATTTTGGACTTGTTATCCTGTCCATACATTCCTTCCCAGAGGTTGACTGGGAGTTGGTAACCTTGGTGGCCTATATCTATAGGGTTGATGCACAAGGTGATGGTAAAGGGGAGTCTTTTTTGTACCTGGGTCAGACGTTGGTCAAAATCACTCGGGCTCCTTGGAGGGTACACCCACATGTAAAACCATGTGGGAACTTGCACCAAGTCGTAATTTCGTTAAGCAGGTTGCCAACGTAACTGATCCACCCTATCTATCCCACCCCCTTCCTATATTGATCTCGCGATGTTGGATTTCATCACCAACTAGTGGTTTCATTATTGGAATGTTTGTTTGATTGTTTGTTTCTTAGATATGTAGTGTGTCTTGTTTGTTTCCTTAGTGGACCTTAGGTCGAGGTAGTGCCAATGGCATCAATTCCCTGAAGTACCAATGAAGGAACCCCTTTTCCCAAGGAACCTTTCTCCTTTCCTCCTTTTGGAAACATTGGTCCTCCATGCATTGCCACATTGAGTCTACCGAGACTCACCATTGGGTTACCGGTTTGGTTGTTCCCCACTCTAGTTATCTCAAATTTTCTCAGTGCTTCGAATGAACCTAATGCTTTGGATGTAAGCACACCACCCACAAATCAAGAAAGCTCCCATGTCTCATTCACTTTATCCTTCTTCTCCTAGTGAAATCTCTAAAGCAAGTAGCCATGTTGATAAGAATAAGAAGAAACGAAAGGGGAAGAAGAAGAAGAATCAGAAAGATACCAAGCCTCCAACTACATTAGGTCGTGTTGGATCTGAGCAACCAACTACTATTAATCATGTTGGGACTGTTGATAAAGTCAACAAGTCTAAAACAAAGAATCCTAAACCCAAATTCCCTTGCAGGCTTTGTAAGGGTAACTACCTTCTGAGGGATTTCCCTAGTCTCCCCAAGGTCTTAGAAATGTGATCTTCCATGTCATCATCCCCTGCTGAACATGCTAGTGATACCCCGTCAACTAGTTACGTTAAGGTTGGTAAGAAGAAGAGAACTGTCAAATTTTATTGCATGTTATGAGAAGGTGATCATTACTCTCACCTTTTCCTCATATAGACGAGGCTTCTTATCTTTTGGAAAAGATTCAACTTCCAACTGGTGATCATGAGATCTCTCCCAACCCATCGTTAGATGATGGATTGGTCAATATAGTTCCATCCCCGATTAGTTTGGTTGATCATGTGGTCAATCTAGGTCCATCCTTGGTTGAACCACTAACCCAAGTGGTCGATCTAGTTCTGTCATCAATCAATCCCACTCCTCCCTTGAAGAGTGTAATTCAAGTGGTCGATCAAGTTCCATCATTGATTGATCCCACTCATCCTTTGAAGAGTGAAACCAAAGTAGTTGATCCAGTTCCATCATCAGTCGATCCCACTCCTCGTTCAAAGAGTGAGGATGTCGCTCAAGTCTACCTCATTAATATTGATTCACCCAGACAAGGGGGAACTCTACCTGTCCCAATGGCACCCCCATCAAGCAATCAAATGATTTCTATTAATTGGAATCATTTGACAGAACCCTATCTTCCTTCTTATGTGCCTTTCCAAATCACTATGCAGGTTTGTGATAGGAATATTCCTAACACTATAATAGACGAAGGTGTTTTTGTTAGCATATTATCCATGAATGCCTGGAAAGATTTTGGTTCCCCGTAGCTTGCGCCTACGACTCAGAATACGTTGACCTTTGACAGAAGATTTATTCAACTGTTAGGGATTCTTCCTCAGTTTTTGGTTACTTTGGGAGGAAAAATGATCTACGTCAATGTGATGGTAGTTCATGACCCCTTGGACTTTAACTTACTCCTCAGGCAAGACTATGTCTACATTATGAGAGCTTTTGTGCCCACTCTCTTTCAAGTGATATGTTTCCCTCACAATGAAAAAACATAGTAACGATCAACCAACTTTCATTCATTGACCTTCATCTTATGGTCAACCATCTACCTTCCCTGAATGGTCCATACATGCCAGTGATGTCTGCCCCACCACATGTCAATTATGTAACAACTTTCCCCATGCGTTCAAACTCGCACGAGAGGGAATCTCTCCCTTATCTTGATTTAGATCCAGTATTTGACATGGTTATCTCTTTGATAAGGCTATTAGATCCATATCTCCCTACCCTTATCGAGGTTGTCGACATGTATTCCTTCCCGAGTTTTTTTCTTCCATCTAGTGAAGATCTCCTGGAAGCAATGGCTAACGTTTGTCCTTTGACATGTATTCCTTCCAGAGCATTTTCCTCTTGGAAGCCATGATCAAGAAGAGGTATTAAGTATATTTTTAGTTCTTTGTGGAAAGCTTGTTAAAAAATGAAACAAATGTCTTGAGCATGGTTTTTATTCTCTATGGAAAGCTCATTAAAAAATGAAACAAAGGTCTTGAGCATAGTTCTATTCATGTGCCAAGCTCATTAAAAAATGAAACAATCACCTCTCCCATCAAGTCGAGTCTTTTCATTAGATCTCGTATATATCGAGTCAAGTCTTTAGCTAGATCTCGTATATGTTGAGTCGAGTCTTTCATTAAGTCTCATATTTGAACCTTCCTTTCATCCTCCTTAGTCAGTTGACCCTTTTTTCCTCATCCGGTATAGAAATCGGTGACAATATAAGCATCAACGAATGAAACGAATCTTGGGGGGGCATGTCTCTAGCCTTTGATTATCAATATGGAGTTAAGACACTATCTTTTTAAGCTAGGGGAAGAGTACTAACCATCCATGGGTATCCCTCAAAACCTTTGGAAATTACGTTGGGAAATTAATGTAGAAATTTCAATACAAATTAAGTATTTCCTGCGATTCTCCTAATCTAACAATTATATGACACTGTTAAATACAGAATCACTTCTACTAATATTCTTGTGGAAAATTAAACCACAATCACAAAGTGAAATATCAAGAACACATAACACAAAAGTTTTACCAGGAAAGCGTAAAGCTAAAAACCCCACTATCATATATTATGTATATCATGAATCATGAAACAATATCATACAAAACTATAATCCAAGAGCTCTCAGTACAATACAATCGTCTCACACTGTCATACAAAACTCAACAAATACATGCGCCAATTTATGTGTCCAGACAACCTGCCTCCTATGCACAATTCCCTGCAATTAGAATTCTCACAATGAATTCTAATTTCTTAGTTTGCACATGCTCATGAGAATATCCACTGCATGTGTGATTGCATGAGTGAAATTCACTCAAATCACAATTGATAGCCAAACTGTCCCTTTCACTTGTTATCTCAACTGGGTCTCCACTGGATCTGACATGCATGTAGTTAACCATGGTGAATCTTCAGTTGCATGTGAGTTCACTGATTGTGAATTAATGAATAATTAATTCACTGAACTCTCACTAGTGCAAGTTTAGTTACCACTAGTACAACTAAGCCTAACTCACTTAACTACAATTATAATTTTGTTACAACACCAAATTACTCATTTATAAATGAGATAATAGATTAATATTTATTGTTCAATTTATTTAAGGGAAAAGTAAATTAGACACATGTTTCTTGTTGACTTTTCAACACTCCCTCTCAACAATAAAGGGATTATCCTTCACCCAAATCCTGTCTCTATGATATTTGAATTTTCTCCTAGTGAGCGCCTTCATCAAAATGTCTGCATCCTGATCTTCTGTAGGAATGTATTGAAGAAACATGATCTTTCGCTGCACACAATCTTTGAGATGATGATATTGGATATCTATATGCTTATATATATCATGAAACACAGGATTAATCAAGAGTTTAATGCAACTATGATTATCACAATAAATCACTGTCAAATCTAAATGAGAACCAAACAAACCAACCAAGATATTCCTCAGCTAGATATCCTCACATGCATCTTGACTCGCTTCCATGTATTCAGCTTCCGCTGAACTAAGTGCCATGGATCTTTGTTTCCTGTTCTACTAAGAAACAGTCGTAGATATGATACTAAAGATCCCTCCTAATGTTCTCTTTATGTCCATTGGGTTGCCTACCCAATCTGCATCCATGAAGCCATGCAACTTCACCTCATCCGTCTGTTTGTACCATAATCCATACTCAGATGTTCCCTTTAAATATCTCAGGACATGCTTACACGCCTTCCAAAAGAGTTTGGTAGGCTTAACCATCGCTTGACTTAGCTGGTTAACCTCATAGAAAATGTCTGGTCTCTTGTTCACTAAATACATTAGAGAACCCACTAACTATCAATAGATAATATCATCCACTACCTCTCCAGAAGTAGCATCCTCTTTCCTCCAGTTTCCTGGAAGAGGAGTATCCATGGGTTTGCAGACCTCCATGTGAAACTTACCCAGTATCTCCCTTGCATACTTTCCTTGAGACACAAAAAGTTCACCATCTCGCTGCCATATTTCCAATCCAAGGAAATAATGAAGAAGGCCCAAATCCTTCATCTCAAACACTTTTGCAAGGTCATCCTTGCATGAGTGTATCAGTTGCTCATCATCAGTCAGTATTAAATCATCAACATAAAGAACAATGATTAAAATCTTACCCTCCACCAAAATTTGGTATAGGTTTTCATTCGCTTCGCTTTTGGTGAAGCCCAATCCGGTGAAATAGCTATCTATCCGAGTGTACCAAGCACGGGGTGCTTGCTTCAACCCATACATTACTCTCTTGAGTCTTCACACATGTGACTCCCTGTCAAAGGTATCAAAACCTTCTGGATGTTCAATGTACACTTCTTCCTCAATGATCCCATTGAGGAACACAGTTTTTACATCCATCTGATGAATGTGCCAGCCCATCTGTGTTGAGAGTGAAAAGATGGATCTTATGGAAGAGTACATTGCAACAGGTGCAAAGGTCTCATCATAATCTATTCCCTCGATCCGTGAGAAGCCTCAGGCCACAAACCTGTCGTTGTATTTCTCCACACTCCCATCAGCGGCTTGCTTTACCTTGTAGATCCATCTCGAACCTACCACTGATTTGTCGACCGGTCTTGGGACAATTTACCATGTGTTTTTGAAAATGGAGTCATACTCCTCTACCATAGCATCAACCCAAGTGGGATCCTGCACTACTTCCTGAAAGGAATATGGTTCAATCACAATACATTTTCTCATGAGAGCCATGTATCTAGAAAATCGATTAGGATACTGTCTTTGTCTGCACTGTGAAGTAGGGGCTCCTACATTCTGTGCAGCATCTAGTCTCAATCTGTCAGCTTCCGTGGTGCACTTTCTGCCATTTCTAATGGATGGCTCTGCTTGAGTGGTTTCATCCATGAACCTCCTCATGTGGCTGATCCAAATCTTAAGACTCATCGTTGGGAACCAACAATTCCTCTTCTTCATGCAAGTCTAGCTCCCTCTCAAGCGACAACCGCATGGCTTTCCCCTCATCGAATTTTATATCCCATCGCATAACAGTGATCTTATTGTCAGGAAAATACACACAATAATTATGGGGTGTTTTTGTGTACCCCACAAATATCCCAACTTCAGTAGTCAGTTCTAGCTTCTTCCTAGAATCCTTGGTCACATGCACATAAACAGATGAGCCAAAAATTTTAAAATGAGAAACATTAGGTTTCTTACCAACGAAAGCTTCTTTAGGTGTACTCATGCCAAGTACTCTATGAGGACAACGGTTCTACACATAAATCGTAGTATTGCATGTTTCTGCCCACAAATGCATTGGTAGGCCTTGATCATGCAACGTCACTCGTGTTGCACCCACGATCGTTATGTTCTTTCTCTCCGCAACCCCATTTTGTTATGGGTTATGAGGCGCTATGAGTTCTCTTTGAATTCCTTCTCTGCTGCAGAAGTCTTTGAATTCATTAGAGATGTATTCTCCATCATTATCGCTCCTTAGAGCCTTCACTTGCTTCCCCGATTCTTTCTCCACCAATGCTTTAAACTCGCAAAACTTTGAGAATGTTTGATCCTTCTTCTGCATGAAGAATATCCAGCATTTACGAGAAAATTCATAAACAAAAATAACATAATACCTATGTTTTGTTGTTGAAGCAACTGAGAATGGTCCACGTATCTCTGTGTGAATTCTCTCTAGGATCACCAAAGCACGGTTCTCCTTTACATGAAAGGTGGACTTTACATACTTCCCCTAGGTGCAACCCTTGCACTGATCTAATTGAGCAAGTGTTCCCCTTGGAAGTTTAGTAGACATTTGTTGCATGATCTTCAAGGCTCCATGATGAAGATGGCCCAATCGCCTGTGCCATAATTCACCCTCATCCCGGCTCACCACTTTTGCTGCCTTGCCTATCATGGCACTACATCCATCTACCTCCATCATGTAGAGATTCTTAACTCGAATCCCTATCTTCTTGACTTGACCCATTTATTTATGTCACAGGTAGGCTTTTCCACTACTAAAAACAACAGCATAGCCTCTGTCCTCCAACATTGTGACTGAGACCAAGTTTTTCTTCAGACCTGGAACATGCATAACATTTTTCAATTGAAATGGTTTACCTGACTCCCTCTGAAAGGTAATGATACCAATACCAGTCGCACTGTATCATCCATTGTCGCCCATCTCTATATGCATTCTGAGATCTTTCTCCTCTAAGTCAATGAAAGACTCTTTATCTCCTGTCATGTGGAAGGAAGCACCACTATCCAAATACCACGCCGATCTCGATGCACTTGAACCCATGCATGGGATCAAAGAGAAGTCAAGTTAAAATTGTGAGACAAGAGCCTCAATAGTTGCATCTCTAACAACCGTCTTGTTCTTCCTCTTCTGTGGATAGTTACTAGCGAGATGCACATGTTTGTGACAGTGAAAACACTTCACTTTGGACAAATCCATCTTCTTAACTTTAGACTCGGATTTTGAATGGAATTTATTCCCTTTCCCTTTCCTTGCCTTGGCATTCAAAGCACAATCCTCTTCATCATCACACTTTGAAGAAGATCCATCTCTGGTGTTCCGCTTGAATTCCTATTACACTAGATCCGACCATAGTCGTTCCCAATCTATAAATTTTTCCCTTCCAATGACAGAGTCTTGATAACTGTGCCAACTCTTGGGAAGTACTAGGAGAGACAAGCTCACCAAATCATTATCAACGACTGTTATTCCCACACTTCCAAGCTCATCCTGACATTGGACAAACTTCGTGAGGTATTTTGGAATGGTGTCGCCCTTCTCCATCTTGATCTTCCTGAGTTTATCTTTGAGCACTAATTTCCTATGGTCACTGTTGTTTTGGAAAAGATCCATCAAAACCTTCCACATTGCATGTGGTGTGGTTTTCCCATGGAGACTTGAGACAATTTGGTCTCGTACTCCCTCCAACAGAATCCTCCTTGCCTTTGCCACTTTCTTTTTCCATGCATCAAGTTTGCAGTGTCGGTTGCATTCGGCTTAGGAACATCTTTGTCAATGTAATCCTTCAAGCCATTGTCTTCGAGTACTGCTTCCATCCTATCCTTCCAATAAATGTAGTTTGAGCTACCCTCGAGTGCATACTCCAACCTCAATCCATTGAAAGACATTTTGATCTTGAATCAATTGTCGCACCAAGAAAATCCTACAAATTTGAATGTTATCCAACCACAAAAACTCAACTGTTGCAATTCCTCTTTCCCTAGGAGGTTCGCACCCCACCTGAGAGCAGCCTAAGGGAAGTTTGCACCCTACCAGTGTCTATCTTGTGAACTTGTTGAGGAAGTTCACACCCTACCAGTGTACAGCCTGTGAGAATCACAAGGAAGTTCGCACTGTAATGCACTGTGGAGTGAGGGAAGTTTGCACCTCTATTTTAAGTAGCTTGCGAGAATCTTGATGAAGTTCGCACCTCTCCTTTGAGTAGGGTGTGATAATTTCTACTCCTAGAAATGTGTGTAGTTTTCAGTACTAAGGTTTTCACCCTACTAGAGACGAGACCTGGGAAAATACTATTATTTTTGCACCTCACTTATGTGGTTCCATGGCTCTGATACCATGTAGAAATTTCAATACAAATTAAGTATTTCCTGTTATTCTCCTGATCTAAAAATTATATGACATTGTTAAATACATAATCGCTTCTACTAATATTCTTGTGGAAAATTAAACCATGATCACAAAGTGAAATATCAAGAACACATAACACAGAATTTTTACCGGGAAAGCATAAAGCTAAAAACCCCACTATCATATATTATGTATATCATGAATCATGAAACAATCTCATACAAAAATCTAATCCAAGAGCTCTAAGTACAATACAATCGTCTCACACTGTCATACAAAACACAGAAAATACATGTGCCAATTTCTGTGTCTAGACAGCCTACCTCCTATGCACAATCCCCTGCAATTAGAATTCTCACAATGAATTTGAATTGCTTAGTTTGCACATGCTCATGAGATTATCCACTGCATGTGTGATTGCATGAATGCACTTCACTCAAATCACAATTGATACCCAAACTATCCCTTTCACTTGTTATCTCAACTGGGTCTCCACTGGATCTGACATGCATGTAGTTAACCGTGGCAAATCTTCAATTGCATGTGAGTTCACTAATTGTGAATTAATGAATAATTAATTCACTAAACTCTCACTAGTGCAAGTTTAGTTACAAATAGTACAACTAAGATTAACTCACTTAACTACAATTATAATTCTGTTACAACGCCAAATCACTCAGTTATAAATGAGATAATAGATTAATATTTATTGTCCAATTTATTTAAGGGAAAAGTAAATTAGACACATGTTTCTTGTTGACTTTTCAACAATTAAAAGCATAGTTTAATTTTGTTTCAAGCTTGTGTAAAAATAAAACCAATTCTGAGCTTAGTCTTTCTTCTTTATCGTGCTCGTAAATACATGAGAATGTGGCTGAGTATACTTTTATCACTTTTTCGGACTCGTAAAAGTTATACGAAAAAGGAACCCCCTAGAGTTTTTGTTGACACAGGGGCAGACCCAGGGTTCAACTCCAAGAACGCACCAACAAGCCCTAGCTACTGGCCCTTTCGGCACCACCTGCAAAGTAGATGCAATCTCACCCAAAGCATCTATGACGGGGTTGCAGGACAGAGATGTCTACAACCAGAGGAATATCAAGTGGTTCTTATTGCAACAACAACATAACATGCATCTATCATAAACTAGCTAGATCCTTCCTTCACAGCTATAGATTTGATCTAACACAAAAATTCAAACAATAATACAACAACAACAGAGATCAAAGCATCAATCACACATCCACAACACAGGGTATACATGGTTCACCCTCTCTCTAAGGCTACGTCCACAGAACTATGCTTATGATTTATTAAGGAAAAGCATGCAGTTCTTGTATGCGCTCTAAACTAGAAGATCTTATTTCTTCTCTCTCTTTCTCTCCCCTTCCTACAAACCTAGTTGTAGGACTTGATCTTTGCACATAGCTGAATATCTTACAATAACAGAAAGCTCTCTCTCTCAACATTTCTCTCCCCCAACATGATAATCTCTCACACAATAATAGAGCTAGATCAACAACAATATCATACCAATACTCAATGACCCACCCGACCCAGGACCTCTTGACCTTTATTTATACATTACAATACCTCACCAACAGCCTTAGGCCGAAACCTAGGTGCCAAAACCCTAATTACAAAAACTCTAGGTGTCTAAAACCCTAGGTCAACTTGACCCTCTTTTTTCGGGCTTCGCCAGCCTATCTTTCCTTCCTTCTTGCGCGGTGTTCCAAAGAATCCAATGGTGGCTTTTCCTAACTTTATGAGTCATCCTCGGTCCCTCTCTATTGCTAATATTTTGTCCTCAATCTCCTCATCCAATGGCTTTCTTTTCCGCACTTCACTCCATCTTTTCTGTTCTTTTGCTCGCTTCGACCCAGTGACAGTCACTGTGTCTCCCGCGAAGCTCGCTTTTTCCCTTTTATTCCTCATTCTTCACTTCCTTCCATAACCCAAGGCCAACAGGCCCCCAACACTCACATGTGACTCATCCCGAGGCACTTGAGATCTGATCCTCTTGTTTTTCTTCAACTTTCGACTACGCAGTGCAGCCCTTGCTTTCTGCTTTATGCCTCCTTTCCATCCTTGTGCAAACTGTCTTTTTTGTGTCTGGTACCCAGTTTCAACTGCACCTGGTACCTGGACCCTTGTCTTCTTGATTCTACTGAGAGTTGTGAGGTAGCTGGTTGTCATAGCACAACTTCATATGACTCCCATTCACCAAGCCTTCCTTCTAATCTCCTTTCAATGTCTTCAGTTGCGTAGCTCCCCCTTTTGTAACATAGGCAATCTCATATGGTCCGAGCCAATGCATTCTAAACTTCCTAGGGTGTTTGATAAATTTACTGATGTGTCTGTCATGATAGGCCTTTTCTCATTCCTTCTGAATTTGCTGATGTAAGCCTACAATGAATCTGTCTTCTTCTAGTTCAACCAACTGTGCTAGCCTCTCATGAATGGAACCAGTATCATCCATGTCTATAAATGCAACAATTCTTAAGCTTGGTACCAAGTACTCCATTGGGACAACTTCAAGACCATAAACCAACTTGAAAGGGGTATGCATTGTTAATTTCTTGCAAGTGGTTCTATAAACCCAGAGTATTGTTGGTACTCTTAAATCCTAGTCATCCCTGTTCACAATGCAAATCTTTGTCAATGCTATCTCCAAGATCGTGTTGAATGCTTCAACCATTCTGTTTTCTTGTGGATGATAAGGTGTAGTCTTCTGAAGGTGGACTACAAATTCTTCAGTCAGGGATTCAATTGTCTTATTGATGAAGTGTGTACCTTTATCACTCATAAGGACCTTAGGGAATCCAAACCTGGTTATTATGTCATCAAATATAAACCACGCAACTGTAGCTGCACTATTGTCCTTGACTGCTCTTGTTTCTGCCCATCTAGTCAGGTATTATGTCGCAGTGACAATATATCTTGCTCCTATGCACTTTCCTAGTGGGTTTATGGGTCCCACGAAGTCAATGGCCCATTTTTCAAATGCTTGTAGGGTCATCTGCAATGCTAATGGCATCTCATCTCTTTGGGATGGTTTTCCAACTCCCTGGCATACATCACATACTCTGGTATATTCTTTAGCATCTCTGTGTAACGTAGTCCACCAAAGGCCAGCTCGCAGAACCTTTTGTGCAGTTTCTTTTCCTACATAATGTCCTCCTGCAATGCCTTCATGAGCTTCTTCGAGGATCATAGGGAATTCTGCCTCCATCACACACCTTCTTAGGATCTCGTCAGGTCCCATTTTATATAGCTAACCAACTATCAGTGAAAAATATGTAGCACGCACCACTAGTTGTTTCTTCTGCGGAACTGTGTATTTTGTTGGAGCTATTCCTGTTGACAGGAACTTGACTATGTCTTCAAAGTGGTCATCAATCTTTCTAATGGTGACCAGTTGTGCATTTGGTAGTGTGGCCTCCAGACTGGTAGGTTCTTCACCATGCTCCAACATCGACAGGTGGTCTGGGCCCTTATTCATTCTTCCTGGCTTAACTATGATCTCAAAATCATATTCTTGAAATAGGAGAAGCCATCTACATATTCTCCCCCCCAACACTGTCTTGTTGACTAATTATTTCAGCGCGGAGTGATCAGTAAACATTTTAAAGTGTCCTCAAAGAAAGTAGTGGAAAAATTTATGTAATGCATACACCATGGCTAGTCCCTCTCTCCTTGTAGTAGTGTAATTGATTTCAGTTGTGGAGAGATTTCTGCTGGAAAATGATAATGGATGATCAATGTCCCCTTCTCTAGGTTGTGCTAGTATTGCTCCTAATGCAATAGAATATGCATCAACATGCACATGAAATTCCTTGCTCCAATTGGGAAACACTAGAATAGGCGCAGTGACCATCTTTTGTTTCAGTGTGTCGAAGCTCTGTTGGCATTCATCTGTCCAACCAAACTGATAGTATTTCTTTAATAACCTCTCCATTGGCTCAATAATCTGAGCATATCCTTTGATAAATTTCCTGTAATATCCAGTATGTCCTAGCGCAGTGCACAATTGTTTGACTGATGTAGGTGGTGGTAAATCAACCATAATTACAATTTTGGATGGATCCACCAACAATCCTTGCTTGCATACAATATGACCTAATAATACTCCAAATGGTGAGAAGAATATGCACTTCTTCAAATTCAAATCAATTTGACACTGCCTGCATTTATCCAACATTAGCCTTAGACATTCGATATGATTTTTCAACAAACTAAAAACAATCCAGTCATCAAAGTATGCTTCTAAAAACTTATGCAAAAATTCTTTGAATGCTTCAACCACCACCCTGGAAAAGATGTTTGGGGCATTCTTCAATCCAAATGGCATTACTGTGTATTGGTAGGATCCCCACTCTGTGGAAAACTTAGTTTTATGATGGTCCTCCATAGCGATGCGGATATGATGGTATCCTAAAAACCCATCTGTAAAAGAGTATACTTCTTGGCCTCCCACGTTATCCAACACTTCGTTTGTGAAAGGTGTAGGGAAGGGGTCATGTAGAAAAGAATCATTCAGCTTCCTGAGATCTACGCAAATCCTGATCTCACCTATCTTCTTATCTTGCACTACCATGGGGCTGATCCACTCTGACTCTTCAACGGGTTCAATAATCCCTACTTCCAGCATTCTGTCCATCTCAATCTTCACTTTTTCCTTATATTTTAGGTTTAATATGTAGGGTCTTTGCTTGATTGGCTTCGCGTCTGGTTTCAAAGGTATTCGCTTTTCTCCCATAGGTCCTTTGATTCCCTTCATATCAGTGAACTTGGTCGAGAACAAGTCCTGATACTCATGCAATAATTCTGTGATTTTTTCAATGGTAGCAGCATCCCAGTAATCTCCGACATTGGAAAGATTTTGTGTCTCCTCTATCCCAATATTGACTTTATTTATCTTTATCGATTGTTCAATGAATGGTAGTTCCACTCCTGGACCTTCCACATCTCTCTGACCTTCTATTTTTGTGATATTCACCTTCCTTGGATCATCGTCTTTGTCGGCATTGTTGATGTAGCACGTTTGTAGTTTCTGGAGGGGTGCAGTCCATTCATCCACTTCTTGCTCCAAAGGGAGGCCAGATGCCTCCTCAAATACTTTATGTCTCATCATCTACAGAAGGAAATTCACTGTCAAACCAAAAGGTGGTTATAAAATTCTTGTATCATACCTTCCCATTTGAAGTGACAAGTCGTAGCTCTGCTTGAAGGTACCAGTTAATTGGGGTGGTATACATCATATTGACGAATATGTGTACCCATTGTTCTCTAGGAATGTCACTCTAGGCCTCTTCGCAACTTCGTACATGGTCCGTTGGGCAGCTTCGACCTGTGTATTGTGCTTCGCAACTTCCTTCTTGTGCTAAGAACCACATTGTCATCAGAGTTTAGCATTGTGTCCAGTCTGTAATATTGTTTTTATGTGTCCCCCACCATATTTCTGGTGTGGCTTTCATGGCCTTATCCATTGCCAACAACTTCTTTTGTGTTGGTACACTTGTCTCAAATTCTAACAAGAATTTTTCGAAGGGGTTCAGTCCATCAAATGTGGGTAGATTACTCACTATTGTGCCAATCCAGTGAACTTCCCTGGTTATCCTAGCACATCTTCTTGTAGATACTTCATACATCTGGTTCTTCCAGTTCTCCAACACTTCTTATGAATCGTATGAACATGTGTTGTCACTTTGCCAACTCAGATATCCATCAGCTGTAGGCTTGATATAATCCTATTGTCTGGCTGTTAATTTGTAGATGTTTTCCAATTCAAATGTGTGGTCTTCTTCTCTGATAGGTTATGTGTATCATGGACCTTCATCTGGATCTAAAGGTGCAACGACCCTAAGGCCAGCTTTCTCAAATGCCATGCGTCTTTTCTTTAAATCAACAACAGTGGAATTGTCGAAAGCCTAATCAATTCCTAACAATGCAGGGTAAGGGCAGCTATCATCAACAATTTCAATTACCTCAAAATCTGCAAAGGTTCTTACCCCGTCGATGTCCATTGGGACATGATCTAATCGTCCAAATGGGATAATAGCTTGCTGGTTAGCCATGCGAAGTCTGATAGGGGAATATAACAACTTGGGTTTTCCCATCAATGCCCACGTCTACTTTGTCATGACAGTGACTTCTGACCCTAAGTCAAGGACCACATAGTCTATCTCATACTCTCCTATCTGAGCATTCAAGTGTAATTCTTTATTTTTCCTTCTCCTTTTTCCAATTTGGTGCACTGATCTATTCAGCAAGGGGTCTATTTTTCCTAGTTCATATTACTTGATTAAATCTTGTAATTCTTGTACAATGCATTTATCTTGAATCAATTTAACACAAGTGTGCAAGAATTCCATGAGTTTTCTTACCTCTTTCTCTTATGTTGGTGATGCAGACGGATCAAACGCCTGAGGCATACCGTATTCTTTTATTTATGGTTGTCTCTTTGATTAAGGTCCTTTATCTCCTTTGAACTCTTTCCTTGCCTCCTCGAATATCTACCTTTCTTTCTTAGCATCGAACATTGGGGTCTTTTCTGTAGTTTTCCTGATTTTGTGGTCATTTTCAGTCCTTCCTTGGGTTGCTCTGTCTTCTCCTATAGCAGTGCCTACTCGAGTAATAACAACAACTCTAGGGTTTTCTCTACAAGGTTCAACATTTATTAGTTGTACTTGTGGGTTATGCTGGGGTCCTTGATTTCCCTGAAGTTTATCTAGTAGCATAGGGCATTCTTCTATGACATGCTCGAAGGAGTTACAGTAACTACAGGTTGTCCAGGGATTCTGACAATCCCTTGTTAAATGGCCTGGTTGCACACAGTTGTAACAAATTATTTGTCCTCGGCCTCGGCCCATACTTCCTCCTTGTCCTTGTCCTCTGTAGCCACTGCGAGGAGTGAAATTTCCTCTCCCCAGAGAGTTGTACTATGGAGTGTTTCCCTCTTGTTGTACTTCACCTTGAATCTTGTATATGTCTCTTGACCTTTCATGCATGAGATCACAAGCTCTACAATCCCGATCATCATGCCCCACTGATTTATAGAATGTACAATACAAGTTTGTGGGTGTATGTACATACTTCTGCATGTAATAACACTCACCTAGGCGATGCCTATTTCTGCATACCTCGCGCCATGGTAGGTTAACTTGCTTTAAGGGGCTCGGTGCTCTTGATGCCAAGTACTCATGAAATAAATGGCAGTGTTCCTTATCATGGCCTTCAAATC
The DNA here is from genome assembly GCA_009831015.1 of Picea engelmannii. Lineage (NCBI taxonomy): Eukaryota > Viridiplantae > Streptophyta > Pinopsida > Pinales > Pinaceae > Picea > Picea engelmannii. The sequence continues at coordinate 1,517,158 of ML780971.1, forward strand.
TTCATCTGACACACCATATCTCTTCCCTTTTATCTTTTTCCTTATCTTTCTTCATATCCTCAACCTGTAAAGACAAACTAGTTAGCTGGCTCATGATCTGGCTAATGCTTGAGCTAGATTCTCCCATCGGTGTTGATTCAAGCTTCATGGCGATCTCCAAAGCTTCTACTTGAGATGAAATATTCTGTTGCATCAAAGGGATTCTTATGTGTGGTAATAGCGTAGCGATGAACCACTATTTATTGTCCAATTTATTTAAGGGAAAAATAAATTAGACACGTGTTTCTTGTTGACTTTTCAACAATTAAAAGCATAGTTTAATTTTGTTTCAAGCTTGTGTAAAAATAAAACCAATTCTGAACTTAGTATTTCTTCTTTATCATGCTCGTAAATACATGAGAATGTGACTAAGTATACTTTTATCACTTTTTCGGACTCATAAAGGTTATACAAAAAAGGCACCCCTTGGATTTTTTGTTGGCACAGGGGCAGATCCAGGGTTCAACTCCAAGAGCGCATCAACAAGCCCTAGCTACTAGCCCTTTTGGCAGCACCTGTGAAGCAGATGCAGTCTCACCCAAAGAAGCTATGAGGGGGTTGTAGGATAGAGATGTCTACAACCAGGGGAATATCAAGTGGTTCTTATTGCAACAACAACATAACATGAATCTATCATAAACTAGCTAGATCCTTCCTTCATAGCTATAGATCTGGTCTAACACAATAATGAAAACAATAATACAACAGCATCAGAGATCAAAGCATCAATTGCACATCCACAACATAGGTTATCTGTGGTTCACCCTCTCTCTAGGGCTACGTCCACAGAACTGTGCTTATGATTTATTAAGGAAAAGAATATAGTTCTTGTTTGTTCTCTCAACTAGCAGATATTATTTCTTATCTCTCTTTCTCTCCCCTTCCTGTGCACCCAGCTGGGGGACTTGATCTTCGCACACAGCTGAAGATCTTACAATACCAGAAGGCTCTCTCTCTCAGCACTTCTCTCCCCCAACACGATAATCTCTCACACAATCATAGAGCTAGATCAACAACAATATCATACCAATACTCAATGACCCACCCAACCTAGGGCCTCTTGACCTTTATTTATACATTAAAATACCTCACTGACAACCTTAGGTTGAAACCTAGGTGCCAAAACCCTAGGTGTCTAAAACCCTAGGTCAACTTGACCCTCTTTTTCAGGGCTTCACCAGCCTGTCTTTCCTTCCTTCTTGCGAGGTGTTCCAAAGCATCCAATGGTGTATTTTCCCACTTTCTATGTCGTCCTCGATCCCTCCCCCCTTTTGATCTGTCGTCCTCAATCTCCTCATCCAATGGCTTGATTTTCCACACTTCACTCCATATTTTTTTTTCTTTTGCTCGCTTTGACCCATTGACAATCACTGTGTCTCCCGCGAAGCTCACTTTTTCCCTTTTCTTCCTCATTCTTTGCTTCCTTCCATAACCTAGGGCCAACAATTTTCTTTAAGCTCTTTTTAGACTCTCTAAACATGAAAATATTTTTGAGTGATATTCCTTCCTTTCACACTCGTTAAAAGGTTCGAAAGGGCATATTCTGAGCAATAGTTTATCTCTTTTCGGACCTCAAAGAATAAAATTAGGAAAAAGGACAACCCTAGAGTCGCTTTTAAGTTCTTTTCGGACTCTCTAAACATGAAAAACCAATGAGTTTTCCTTCTCTAGACTTTCAAAACTACACATTGAAGGACCCATATGGAAATGAACCCTTACTTCTTCAAGTTTGTTAAATAAAGGAAGAGGAACTTACCAAATGTGAGTTCCATCAAGCATGTGTTACCCTCCTCGAGCTCGTTAAATGAAAAATAGGTACTCATCTATCTGGGTGGGGGAAAAATTAAAGGAAGTGGGTCAAGTTTTTGAGAATCTTTTATGGCAGCTATTGTCTCCCTTAAACATGGCACATGTTTGCATCTGGTCTTACAGTGGGGTAATCCACTTGTCTCTGAGTCATACCAATTCCATGTGTTTCCATACTCTTTCTTCAAGTCGAAGAGTGCTATTATAGTCATCACATTACATTCTTGGTACTCGATGGGTCAATGTTGCCAAGTTAGTTGTCATGCCTCATCATGTTCAAGGGAAGTTCCACTTCAAACCATCCATCTGCAATATTTCCAGTTTCCAGTTTCCATTTCCTATGTGAGATTTTACTCATTCGATTCACCATATTACATCACTTTCATGTGTCGGTTTCGTGTCAATTATGGGGGATACATCAAGGCCCTCCTTCGATGAGTCTTTTCTTATCAACTTCAACACATAATCTGGGAATTAGACTTAGAAACTTGTTAGTACCTTGGGACCTGCATGCCTCAATGGCAGGCCTCCTCGCTTTTGACACTGGTTTTACATCATTGACCTCTAATCGGATGATTTCATGAATGTTCAACCTTGACTCATTTATTCACATTCCTTGAAATGTACTAGGGTACCTTGGGAGTCATTGACATCATTGGTGATTTCCCTCGCACTTGTTAACAATATACATCAATGACTGGTAACCAAGTGGTTTCTATCATGTTCGACATCAAAACATCTATTCACATGGCTAGATTCATACCACATCAGGATTGGGACACAGAACCTAGGATGAGCGTTCACTTTGTAATCTTCTTTTCCCATGCTGCAAAGGAGATCATTTGAGCATGATGATATATACTGTCACATAGATCCACATTGTATTGGTCTGTGGCTATGTTTTATCATCTCATATCTCCACTGTGTATTTTTTGTGGCTATGATCAATTCATGTCATGGACATATGGATCCACATTGTATCTTTTGTGGCCATATCCTTAGTCAATATTTTTCATGGATCCACAGTGTATTGGTCGGTGGTTGTGCTTTGAGTCATCTCGTATTCAGAGCATAGGTATTCTTTCCTAGGAAATGGAACATATATTAATATTTGTTTATGGTTGTTTGCAACTTCTTCCAGGTTCTCCAACTCCACGCCCTTGCATTAAAGAATTGTAAAGTGTTTTGGTCATCAATTTCTCATTTGACCTCACACTTTAGGGGGAATTCTGTTACACACCAAAATGACACACTTAAGTACCTCACCCTAAGTGTCACAAGTGTCATTAAAGTGTTACATACACTAACACCATGAAAGAATATTTTTCACAATCCCTAGTCAATGTGGAGGAGAAATATATTATACGAAGGTCAAAATACTATGTGCACATGAATTAATTATTGATATTCATAAAAAGAAATTAATTTAGTGTGAGAATCCACCTCACATTTAGTTTCCTATTTTTAAGGAGAGGTTGAGATATTTTCTCAAACCAAAATCCTAATTTGGTGGATCTTGAGAGATATTTCCTCCTTAAAATCCTTGAGAGATATTTTCTCCCTAAAATCCTTGAAGAGATAATTTCTCCCTAAAAATCTTGGAGATCCCATTTTAGTGGATCTAATGAGTGATCTTCTCCATGGTGGTTAAGCCTCCAAATCCTATATAATGAGGGCTTTCCATGGAGAAGAGAAGGAAGCTTTGGATATCAAACTTATGATCTTGGGAGCATCGTGCAAGGGATGGATGAGAGGATCTTGGAAGAATGTTGCATCATCATCCATGCTTGTAAATATTCTCTTTAGGGTCTCATTTTAATAATATACTTGGCCTATTTCCTTCTAGTTTGTGTATATTTAAATATGCTTGTTTACTATAGATGAATTTGTTTAATCTAATGTGATAGAGTAGGAGTTGTTGATTTTTCAATAAGCTGGGTTAAGCATGAATTTCATTTCATTTTTAGCATTTAACTATAACCATAAATGTTGCATCAACCAAGATCACAAGAAGAAGCACCATGCACAAGAACACAAGAAGCATACTAGGAAACCCTTCTCAGCAAGGGAATAAAACCCAACCAAATCCTTTGCTATATTCTTCAAGAGAATGACCTTCACCACCAAGAAATACCTAGCACACAAGAGGGTGCTCAAACCCTAGAGGACTAGTTCCCAAGAGAGGTGTGCACTTATCCCAAGTAAATGTACTTGCTAAAATTTCCAAACTCACATGAAGGATATGATTCCACAATGGGGAATATTCCCTTACTTATATTAGACTTGTCCTATCAACATAAGTGTCTATTGGATCAATAGGGCCGACCTCTCTAAGTCACATTATAATTATAATTATAATTATTATTAATATTAATTTTAACCAGATTAATTATCTTTTACATTTATTATTAATCAAATTAAGGTGGGGCCGACCTGTACCCTTTACATAACAATTAGGGTTACAAGCAGGTCTGACTCTTGAACAATATATATCAAAGGATTTGATACACCCACTAGTGCTCATCCACTAGAGGTACATCCATATGGATGTCATATCTTTGGTTCACTGCATTACATAGAAGAACCAGATCTTCACACGTTCACCTATGCTCGTCCACAGCCACGTCCACTCTACAGATCTTCTTTCCCACTACCTCACACAGGAGAATCATCTGGAGTCTTCTCATCAACTCTACTTCTCAGGGGAGGATAATACATCATCTTCATTTATGTTCACATGATGATGCACCCAACACTTTTGGATTTCACACGTTCACCTTGTGCTCGACCACATGCATGTCTAACTCAACAAATTGCCTTTCCCAGTGGATAATCATATGGAGTTCTTCTCAACTATTTGAATGGAGGAGGTAATATCTACGTTCCTAGCTCTGTCTCAGGCAAGAACCGCGTACCCTTCTTAGGGGCTTTCTCTCAGGTTGTTAAGCTGAGAGAAATAATCACATAGCTGCAATGATCCACATCTCAAAGGTTTGTAATCTAGAGAATGTCTCTCATAGCTACAATCATCAACACTCACTCTAAGCTAGGGAGGCATTCTTCATCATGCCAACTCTCACATGGATGTACTCTAAATTTTGTCTTGGATGGAGTCATCAATACTCCCTCTCAACTAGGAAGGCATTCTTCACCAAATTGGTTTGGTGAATATGTCGGTAATCTGATCATGTGTAGGAAGGTACTGCATGTGTACAATTTTCTTCTACATCATATCTCTAATATAAGAATAATTCATCTCATCATGTTTTGATCCATTAGGAAACCCTGGGTTCTCAAGGAGCTTTATAAACGGCTCTTGGCTATCATCATAGGGTCCATCTCATGATAAAGTAAATATGTCAGAAGTTTGTGAAGCCGTACTGCTTCGCACACTCAATGGTACATACTCTTCTTCTATGGTATTCAAGACCACAGAGATTTCATTTCCTGCTGCATCAGGAAACTATGGAAAAATCCATGTTAGATAATCAATCGAATGTGCTCTTCTGGTCCACTGTACTTTCTGATCAATCTTAATTGGCATATCCTGCAAACTCAAGTTCACACTGGAGGCATATCTCAAGCCATATCAAATTGTGCCTCGTATATATCTTAATATATATTTTGTTGTTGTCTAGTGAGTCTGTCTCGGTTGACTCATGAAATGACTAAGCACATTCACTGCATGGCATGAATCAAGTCTGGTGTTAACCAGATACATCAGTGATCCAATCAGTCTCGTATGAATCATCATCAATATTCTTCTTTAAATCCATCACGACGATTTTTTCATTCTATCATACTTGAACTTCTTTAATGTATATTTTCCTTGACTCAGGAAAATCTCATCGATCCTATGTCATACTTCTTCTCCCAAGAAGTAGTGCATCATACTCAGATTCTTCATCTCGAATTCGGAAGTCAAGGATTACTTGTATCTAACAACAAGGCTTTCTGAGTAAGTCATCGAAATCAGTCTCTCATCACCAACACTGTAATGGTATAGGTTTGGATCAACAACACTCTTGTTGAAATCCAAACTCATCAAGAATTTATCTATCTGATATAATTTCCAACACATGGATGGTAGTACAGATGGAAGTGTATTGCATTTACTGGATCAAGTATCCTCATCATAGAAAACTCCCTTTGTTTGTGATAAACCTCTGGCTATAGATCTCGTTTTGTATTTCTCGACACTTCCATCAACTGCATGCTTGAACTTATAGATCCACTTGGAATTTACTACAAACTTCTCTTATGGTCCCTGAATAATATCTTATGCATCATTCTTTAAGATATACTGGTATTCTTTTGTTTTGTCATACCTATTCTCTTGTTGCTTCTTTAATACAAAGAAGCACAACATTAATAAGGTGGCTCATGACTAAAGGATAGATTGAAAATCTCTTTTGATTTCTCAGGATGTGATTTGATAGGCTTTTATGTTTCTTTGCCTCTTGTAGAGTGAGTCTGGGTCGGATATTTATGACCTACTACAATATCTCTAAACATATAAACTAGAGCAACTGTAATAATGTTTGTCTCGCTCTGAACTGGTGAAGGGGGAGAAGGTACTTGTCTTACCGTCAATCTCTATCTGAGATTCTCTGGGTTTGTTTGAATGGTTATATATTCTTTAAGGACAATATATCTGATAGTCTGACATAATAATCAATCAAATGTGGTTTGGAATCCCGTACCAAGGATAATGGTCCAATTCTTTGAGGGCTTCCATACTAGGAATTTGTTCAAAAATACAATCAACTATAAAATTTGAAATCAATTGATTTACCTGATTTGTAGACATGATTTAGTTTTAGAGGAAGCGCTTTTTCTCTCTCTTTTCTTCATTCTTTTGAGGTGGGTCTGGATCAATGTCAGTGGTGGAAGCATATTGTCTTCCCCTCTTCCTAGTTGGATAGTTTCTTGCATAGTGTCCATAATTGTCACATCTGAAGCACTGAATTTCTAAAACATCTCTTCTTTGATAAGCTAGATTTGATGAAGATTTTTCACCTTTGAATGTTTTCCTGAAATTTATTTTGAATTTTCCACCCTTCTTTGTATGAAGTGCAAGAGCATGATTTTCTTCTGAGGAATCTTCCACTCCTCTATTTCTAAGTCTAAGTTCTTCTTGAGTGCAATTTGTCCATAGACGATCAAAGGTTGGTAGAGCTTCCCTTCCACTAATACTCTGAATGAAAGGCTCCCATGATTTTGGAATATTATGGTGAGTGGTTAAGACAAGTTCTCCATCAGACATGATTTCCCCAATGGTCTCTAGTTTTTCTTTAATCTCTGATAACTTCATAAAGAAGAGGGAAACTGTGTCACCCTTTTTCATCTTGGTACTTTGAAGTTGTCTCTTTAAGGTAAGAGCTTTGAGATTGTTATCAATTTCAAACATTCCTTTTAAAGATTCATACATGTCATAGGTTGTCTTCATATTGGAAATACGAGGCAAGAGGTGATCTCTTACCGAGTATATGATTAATTTTCTTGCTTTGACATCTTCTTCCTTTCTTATCTTCTTCTCTATATATGTAGTTGTGTCTGGTATAGTTTTAGTTTTCACATTCAAGAGGTCATGTTCTTCAAGAGTGAATATAAGCCTTGATTTCCATGAGATGAATTTGCTATCTCCGTCAAGCCTATCTTCTACTAATGCTTTCTTCTTCATTTGTTTGGTTTCTTCAATTTCTTGTCAACTGGATTTTGAAAACCTAATGATTAGGTTAAATTAGAAACCTTGGATTATATTGGACTTATGACTTCCAAAAATAAATTTGATAATGTCACATAGATGCTTGCTGATTCAGGAGAATGTTTCTTCAAAAACCCAGAATTAATATTCTTCAGGAAATTTCAGCACCCTAGAAACCCTAGGTCCAAAAATCAAAATTTCTCAAAAAAAAAAATTGAGAGATTTTGGAGATGTGCTGGAAGAGGTTGTACTCTTCGATTCCAAAATTATCCCCAGCGTCAAAGTATTAAGCACTGAATCACCACTAAAAGGAATGTCGTATGGAATTTTCTGGAAACCCTAGAAGGGTCGTACAGTTCTACAAAAGGTGAGTTGAGACTTGGTGGTTGCTTGTGCAATGGGTTCTTTCAAGATCTATGATCTGATACCATGTTGATTTTTCAATAATTTAGGTTAATAATGAAGTTCATTTCATTTTTATCAATTAACCATAACCATAAATGTTGCAGCAACCAAGATCACAAGAAGAAACACCATGCACAAGAACACAAGAAGTATCCTTGGAAACTCTTCTCAGCAAGGGAAGAAAACCCAGCCAAATCCTTTGCTATATTCTTCAAGAGAAATACCTTCATCACCAAGAAATACCTAGCACACAAGAGGGTGCTCAAACCCTAGAGGACTAGCACCCAAGAGAGGTGTGCACTTATCCCAAGTAAATGTACTTGCTGAAATTTCCAAACTCACATGAAGGATATGATTCCACAATGGGGAATCTTCCTTTACTTATATTAGACTTGTCCTATCAACAGAAGTGTCTATTGGATCAACAGGGCCGACCTCTCTAAGTCACATTATAATTATTATAATAATAATAATAATAATAATTATTATTATAATTAATATTAACCAGATCAATTATCTTTTACATTTATTATTAATCACATTAAGGTGGGGCCGACCTGTACCCTTTACATAAAAATTAGGGTCATAGATAGTTCTGACTCTTGAACAATATATAGCAATGGATATAATACACCCACTAGTTCTCATCCACTAGGGGCACATCCATAGGGATGTCATATCTCTGGTTCACTGCATTACACAGAAGAACCAGATCTTCACACGTTCACATGTGCTCGTCCACATGCACGTCCACTCTACATATATTCTTTCCCACTGCCTCACATAGGATAATATGTTGGAGTCTTCTCATCAAATCTATTGCTCATTGGAGGCTAATACATCATCTTCATTTCTTTTCACATGGAGATGCACCCAACACTTTTGGATTTCACACGTTCACCTTGTGCTCAGCCACAAGCACATCTAACTCAACAGATCGCCTTTCCCACTGGATAATCATCTTGATTTCTTATCAAATATATGAATGCAGAAGGTCATCTATACGTTCCTAGCTATGTCTCATATAGGAACCATGTACCCTTCTTAAGGGCTTTCTCTTAGGTTTATAAGTTGAGAGAAAGACTCACATAGCTGCAATGATCCACATCTCATAGGTTTGTAAGATGGAGAATGTCTCACGTAGATGCAATCATCAACATCAGTTCCTTATTTTATCTTTGTTGTCTGTGGTTTTGCAGATATCAAGTTGTGTGAAAGAGTTTGGAGATCAAGATCAAAGTGGAGCAGCGAGGACAAACACAAGAAATAAGTACAATCACCTTTTCTCCTTCTCTCTTTTCAACTAGTTAAACAAATCTCAAAGGGATTTTAATGTCCATTTGTATCTTTTTGTCTTGTTCTATGGGTCATTAATCCAAGGGAAGATCCACCTGTCCGCAGGGGGATTATTCCATAACACCTAGTCTGTTTTCCCTATAGACAATGCTTACATTGAGTATTCATTGGTTTTGAATTTCATGCATTTCTCTTTCTACGTATTTTTTGTTGATTTTGACAAAATTGTCAAAGTGAATGTGACCAATTATTTTGTTCCAGATCCAACTTTCATTTTCCTTTCCTAAATAACAAATTTCCTTTCCAATTTCATTCAAAACATATATGGTGTTCGGAGTCCTTATAGTTTCCACCACTAACCTACCTGATCCTTCTTTCCTTATTTTACATTTCTCTGAGTCTAATTGAAGTGTGTGTCATTGATCACACATTTGAATTACACTCAAAATATTGTGCTTCATATCTTCAACCAGTAGAAAAAATTGTGTCATTGCATCTTTGCTTCCAATCTTAACTATGCCTTTACCTATAATTTTAGTTGAATTATTATTTCCAAATGAAACTGGTCCATATTTTTCTTTCTTCAGAGTTAGAAACTTGTTCCTATCACCTGTCATATGCTTAAAACAACTACTTTCAACAAACCAATCAATTTTCTATGTTGGTCTTGTATATCAAGAGAGAATTGATTATGCTTTCTTTTCCATATCCCTTGTGGTTCTGATATCTGACTGCTAATGTTCAACTTTGATTCCTTGGGTGGAATAGTCAATCTATAATTCTTCACTATGTGACCAAAATTGTTGTATTTGTAGCATTATACTTCATTGCTCAATGAACCAAAAATGTTTTGGTTACTGCTGAATGATTCGTAAGATATTCTAGGATAATTGTTATTTAATTACCCTACATTGTTTCTTCTGATCTTGGCATAGGCTCTACAATTTATAGTTTTATGTCCAAAATTTGTACAATTAAAATAATCTTTGATACCTGGGAATATATGATCTTCTTTGTGATGCACACCTTCTGAATTTGTCTTCTGAGTCTTCTTTATTTCTAGAATGTTCTTCTTTGGGGGCTTGCATTCTTCCTTCTTGACTGAATCTCCGACAATCTCTACCTAGCTTCTTTGTTCTACCTCTTGTTTTGTTGTCTTGGAGCCGAACCCTTTCTCATTTTGTACTTGATTGTATCCTAGTTTGGACCTATCATCTGATGATCTTTGACTGCTGATGATTTGATCCAATATTCTGGTGCTCTTCTGTTGCATATATTTCTTCTAAGGATCTTTCCTTAAAGAGACTACTTATGCTTCCAAGCTTCCAATAATTTTCTCCTTTTCTTCTAACTAACTTCTAAGTATTTCCTCAATTCTTATATCTTCTTCTATTTAACTTTTTACACTCGTGATCATCTTCTCTAGTTCTCTAGAGTTGGAATTCTGAGATCCCTCTTTCATTTTCAACTCTGCCTTGAGTGACTTGTTTTTCTTTCTTTCCTTCCTAAGTTATTCTAATGCAATGATTATCTCTTCTTTGAGATCAACTTCACCTTCTTCTTTAGAATCATCTTTTAGTGCCATGAAGAGTACTCTTTCTAAGTCACTATCACTTTCATTATCATCCTTGTCTGATGAAGAACTATCCTCCTTTGAGTAAAAACTTTTCTTGAAGAATTTGTTTCTTCTCTTGTTTCCTTTTTGATATTTATTTTCCCTTTTAGAATATTCTTCTTCATCACTATATTTATTCATATGAGGAAATTTAGAATCAAAATGACCAATACCATGACAATTAAAACATTTCAATGGAAGCATACCTTTATACTTATTGGTTCCTTTCTTTAATTTCCTTACGAAGTTAACCATCTCTTAATCTTTGTTTGAATCATCACTGCAGTTGCAACCTAGTTTTGACTTTTTCTTGTGCTTATTCTTTGTCTTCTTGGATGCCTTGAAATTTGGTTCCTTTGTGACTAGGTTCTCATGTTTTGTTCTCATTTCATAGGCTATAAATATTCCATGTAGCTCTTCCATGCTCAATGTACCAAGATCTTCTCTTTCTCTAGGGATGATATTTTAGAGTAAATTATCATAGGAAGAGACCTCAATACCTTTTGAACAACCATTGAGTCGTCAAATTAGACTCCCAATCCTTTGATAGTGTTAACTACTTCATCAACTCGCAAAAGGTAGGCTGCAATGTCTTCATCTTCCTTCATATTCAATTGTTCAAAATTAGCTCTAAAAATTTGAAACTTAGCTCCCTTTACCTTGGTATCTCCTTCATAAATATTTTGGAGTTTATCCCAAAGATCTTTTGCACTATCAAAATGCATAACTTTGAAAAATATTGAATCAAATAGACTTCTTATAATAGTACCTTTAGACTTTGAATTGTTTTCGTTGAGTTTCTTTCCATGTTTATCGGTTGGGGGAGTGGTTGGTGTTGTATAGCCATATACCATTGATTTCCAAACATCAAATCCCTGTGACTGTAAAAATGTTTTCATTCTTGGTATATTTCTGACCGTCAAACCTTGGTGCTCCAATCTTAGAGTATTCCATGATCTCCTTCCAATGGTTAGACTGCTTCCTGAAGGACTTGCTCTGATACCAATTGTTGGAATACTGAGAGGGGGGGGTGAATTAGTATGAGAACACTTAGTACTTTTAATCACAATATAAAATCTCCAATGAATATTATGAGCATTCAAAATATTATCAACACCATAAACACAATACACCAAAATTTTACATGGAAACCCAATGCGGGAAAAAACCACAAAATGATTTTCTTATTGATCAAATATTACACTCATTGGAAGCACCAACTTCCTATTTCTCAGATACAATTATAAAGAGGCTTAGACCCCCTATTTACAAGATGAAACCTGAAGGAAGCTCAAACTACCTAATTTTTCGGCTTCAACTGGAAGGAGGCTACAACCCCCTTTCCTTGCCTCATCCAACCGCCCTGAAATATAGATGTATACCAATCTATCACTACCTTTTTCATTGATAACCTGTTGTTTTTTTTATCTCTAATATTCCTATTGCAACTACTGATATCAATATCTCATAAAGACTGTAACCACACACACCTCATACCAAGATCCACAAGAGAATTCTCCAAATCAATTTCTTATGAATCATTGAGACATACATGTTCTTGATTTCTTCATAATACTCACCCTAACACACATAGGAAGACATACCTTCAATCATGTAGCTCACCTGGTTTTTAGATCCCTGATATTCTCAAATTTTCCTCACGGGTCTGCGAATGTATGCATTGTCTACCAACGGGTATTCATGATTTTTCTCACTACAGCTCGTGGATGTCCATGCTTTTTCTCCTAAAACCCGTGGATATACTCAAGGAATTCCTATATGAAACCCCTTCTTCGTACTCTCAGCTCCTACAAACTCCTTACTTCACTGGACTTCTCTATATTCAACTCAATTCCTCATATATCCAACTTGTATTCTCAGAAGTGATTACACAAAAGTGATTTGCAATTGACTCTTCTCTGTGTTTTAAAGGGAAAATTCTTAATGACATGCAAATTCAATGCAAATCATGATGGCATGAAACTCACACGCAACCTGTTATCTTTTGTTTATTGTCACTTTACTTCGACATGCAACTTTGTTCAAGGGTTGACATCAATGACAACCAATCTTCCAACATCTAAAATTTCAACAATTAATCTTTTTAGATAATTAATTAATGACATGAAATAATTAATTATCCCTGTAGTAATTAATTATCCCTACAATAATTAATTAATCTCTTTCGATAATTAATTAATCCTTGCAATAATTAATCTTTCGACAATTAATCAATCTTTCAACATCTACTTCATCTTGTAGTAAATTTCAAAGGAACAATTCCCTTCAAGGAACAAGTTAATTGTTATATCCCCATATTTGAAGAAAATATGCATACAAAGGCTTTTTAGAGAGGATTATTGTTTTGTTCAAAAATTTCCCAACAGTGAAAATTATTTTGCACTCTCGAAGGTCCTTCCCCGTGTCAAACATTGGTGGGATACTTACTGAATGCAACATGATAGAAATTATAAGCTATATGTGGAAATAACCACCTAGGTGCAATAAATTTGTGCATTTGAGAACTATTTATAGAATCTATAAAGACTAGTACAAGAGATGGACACATTTGCACCAAGGTAAAGACTAGATTCTGCTAGAGTACATCGATGCATTTCATACCCTGCATATAAAGCTATATATTTAGGACTCCGAGTGGTAACTAGTTATAAAATTTCATAGTGACCTACATGGATACATCTATATTGAGTTTCTAGACATGTCTTTCGTTGAAGTTGCCTAAAGTTGTTCTATCAATATTTGGAAAAAAAAATCAGCAAAAGGGTAAGAAAGACTTTGGGGCCATAAATCAGTTGCAACACAAGAAGGGTAAAGGAGGCCCTAACTCTCAAAATAAAGGATATAAAAAAGATAACGATACTCAAGACAACCATTAAAATATACATGCAAAGAAGAAACCATCCTTAAAACAACCATTCAAATTTGCATGCAAAGAAGAAGTATGGGATGTCAAAAAAGGACATGGGAAAGTCGTGTGACCACCGCAAAAGACATTGGCACAACAATAAAAAAATTATGCACAAAATAATCATTATTGGCTAAGTTGAAATCCTTAGAATATGATTTAGCCTCAATGCCACAAGAAAACACTAGGTTCCTAATAGATAATTAATTAGGAACCTAGTGTTTTTATTGCCACCAGAAAGGTCCAGCTAAATGAGTCCATGGAGCCCAGGAAATATGAGTATATTTTCCACTCACATATGTGGGTGAATGGGATACCATTATATTTCATTATTAACTCTAACAACCAAAAGAAAATAATCACATTAAAGGTAGTCAATAATATGAAGTTTCCAATGACACAACATCCATAGACATACACCATTGGTTTGCTAAAAAGAGGATGTGACATCCACATCAATTAGTAATGTCGCATGCAATATGACATCAATCCCTTCAAGCATGAGGTACGGTGTGATATTTCCCCACTTGAAGTTTATGAAGTTCTTTTAGAACAACCATATATGTGGAAGTGTCGTTTTATTTACTAATCTAGACCCATATTGTCAATATCACCTTGGGAGATAAATATCTAATCCATCCATGATTGGCTAGCCCCAAATACATTGATGTAGTTTCATAGCTTCTTATACCTTTCTAAGTCCACAATAGGTCTTCATTTGGTTTCACTCATACCACTTATCCCTTGATCTAGGAGAAAAACGGTGGAGCCAGTGATAGGTTTGATTGTGATGATGCACATCAAAATGAATTCAAGGAGTTGAAGCATAGACTATTCACATAGTTAGTCATGATTCTACCACATCCACAACAACTATTTGAAATTGAAAAAAAAAAACTCTAATTATGCCAATGGTGTATTCCTCATTTAATGTGGATATTTGATGTCTTTCCTTAGCGATAAACTCTTTGATGTAGTTTACAAATACCCCATCTATGACAAATAGATTTATCCCATTGTTAAAAGTTATTGAAAGTGGAAGAATTATATTTTGGGAAATCAGAAAATCATCCACATTGACCATATGCCTCTTCCATTATTGTAGACACAAGGCAAGTTATATAATGATCACCTTCATATGTATTCCACATACCTATTCTATCTTAACATCAAGTACAATATGGGAAGAACTAATCAAGTTGTAGACTACCTTAGCTAACATCTAGTTGTGCCACTTGGGAATATGAGGCTTCAAAGTGTCCCCAATTGTATGACAATGATCTTGAATTTGTTATTACATACTAGACACTAGCTGTAGGTGAAAAAGTTTTAGAAATTCACCTCTAGGATGGAATTCTATGCCTGTTGGCACAGGGGTAGACCCAGGGTTCAACGCTACAACATCGCACCAAAAAATCCCTAACTAATGACCCTTTCGGAAACACCTACGAAGCAGATGAAGTCTCACCCGAGGTAGAGGAAGGGGTGGTTGCAAGACTCAGGTATCTGCAAACTTAGCTGGGACACAGATCTGTGATTGTACTACTTAATAAATCACTTAGCACCGTCAATTCCTCAATATATAATCATTAATAGATCTATCTAATCATCTTAAAGCACTTAGAAAAAGAAGACATAAACACATTAAGACAAGCACAAAGCAAGGCAACACAACGATTACGTGGTTCACACCCACCCTAGGGCTACATCCACCAACTCTTCTTCTTTATTGTCTTCAGTTAATCAGTTACAACAACAAAGCCATCAAAACCCTTACCCCACATAGGAAAGAAGATCTACGCAACTCGCTAGATCCTTCTTCCTTGCGTTACAGCACTAATCCCTCCAAATCTACTACAAGGACCTGCACTTAGCTCTGCAAGTCTCTTATAGTCATGCAAAAAGGACTTACAAACCCTACTCACACTTATCATACATTCACATCACATAGATGCACTATTCGACTTCTTCTTACATTGCCTATCCCTCCATTTATACATACAAAATAGGCCTAAACATGGGTAAACCCATGGGTCGACATCCCATTCCCATTACATATTCCAAAATACCAAAAAAGGATACAAAATTGGGCCAAGATCCCGTGATCTCTGCTTCGTCTTGTGCTCCTCCTTCGACAGGCCATCGAAGTCCCAAAATAGGTCACTATGACCAAGAATCTCCCAAAACTTGGTCAAGGGCCAATAGGCCCCCAACACTCACATGTGACTCGTCCCGAGTCACTCTGATCTGACCAGTTCTGCTTCGAAGGCCTCGATTTTGGCTCGAGCTACTTTGACCTACTATTTTTCTACGACCTCTTGATCGGTGAATTCCTGGATTATTGTTTCGTTCACGGGCCCTTCTTGGTGTTTTTTTGTTGCAATGACAACTTGTTCTAGATCTGCTCCTCGGCTTTCAACCTGTGTGAATAAATGTCATGCTTTATCTTGTACTGGTTGGAGTCATTGAGTAACTTCCATCACTCTGGTTTGAATCATATGGATTTGTTGTTGGGCGGTGTGTTTCTCTTGAGACTGCTTCATTCTTTCTATGGCTGACAGGGCTTTCAGCTGCGCTTGTAGTGTGTCTGAGTGTTGTTTTGCTTCCTTGAGCTACGACTCCAAAGCCTGTAACTCTGGGTTCTAGGTGAGGTTCTCATATGTCTGGGTGCTCCAGTTACTCAGTTACTTTTACTCCAAGGCAAGAGATTTTAATATGTCAATTGCGCTGCAGCAGATGCTTTCCTTAGGTCTCTTACATCTTTAAGGGTCTCGGGCATAGTGCAGAGCTCCAAGTCTGATATGCGTTGTTGGAGCTATTGGATTACCTATTCAAGTTGTGCCACCTACTGTGGAACTTGTTCTTTATCCTTTATTTCGTCAACTATCACAAAGCAAAGTGCTATGTGAACCATTTCCTTTACTTCGAGTTGCAATGAGCAATTGTTCCTTGCTTTGTTGTAACTGTGCTTTTTCTTCATTCCACTTCGCTTGCAGAGCAAGATTTTCCCATTTTGCAGTGTGTTTCTCCTCAAGGTCTTTTTGTACTTGCGCTAAAGCCTGGGTGGCTTATGTTGTCTCTTCTTGAGCTTGTCGAAGGTGGGCTTTGACTGTATCAGTGATGTGTTGTAGTCGAGTTGGCTCATCACCTAGTTTTTTTGTTCCTGCTAACAGGCACAATAGAAACTGCACGGTTGGACTATAATTCCTGCTGCACCCCTTGGAGCTCATCCTTAATCTGATTGAACACCTCTTGCTACTTAGCTTCTTGCTTCTCTGTTATCTCCAGCGAAGCATCATTTAGTGTTGCGATGATGAAGTTGAAGTCATTTGAGGTGAGGGTGGTCTCAAATTTGGTCCTGGTGGCTTTCACATTCTTCCAGGATGAGGGTTTCGGTGGGGAAACCTTCCTTTTCTTTGAGGGGTACTCCTCGTCTCTAGGTGGTGTAACCTTGACTTTCTTATGTTCAACTTTTGCGCCATCTATATCTCTGCCATATCCTCCTTGCTTTGTTGATATGGAAGCGGTCTTCACAGATGCATTGTCTAAATCATGTACCTCTTCGGTCTTCTTTATCTTTCTAGATCCGGGTGTATCCTGCACTGTTTCTGGGCTGTCTAAGTCGAACATCTCCACAGGGTCTGCTGGAATGAGGAGGTACGCTGACCATTCCTTGGTAATCTATTCCAAGTCATCCTCCGTTAGCTTGTAGTATGACTGCAGCTGTTGTTTATATCCATCTGTGTGCGTTGTGATGTAAATAAAATGGCGGTCTGCACTGAATTTCATTAAGGGTCGAAACCTGTGGAGGGTATTCAGGGTCATACAAGGAGCAGACTTGATGGCTAACTTCAACTGGTTGTAATATTATGGAACACGACATTTGACTGCCACTATTTATTCATGTCATTCAAGTACCATAGTGTACTGAACTTCACAGCCAGAGGTTCAAATGGCTCGATGTCTAGGAAGGTCGCACCTTCCGGCATCTCCCATGCAATGAAAATGACCAGGATCAATAGCCAAATAAAGTGTAATTTGTATCCCTGATCTTGGGCTTCCTTGCAGTCTAGTTCCAATTGGTTTACCAGGTACTGCGCCCAATTCATCTGAAGCCCTTCTACGCACTTTCCTGTGCGATCGACTACAAAACCAGTGAATTGGGTGGGTTGATTCTTTCGCATCAAATTTCCAGCGATCAAATGGCAGGCAAGGTGCACTATGTCTCTCTGGAAAGAAGCTACCTTGTAGCCTCATGTGCCCTTCTCAACATCTTCGTAGGTGTCTTTAATATTCTGCGCAAGAGCACGATCCATGGCTTTTTCTGGGTAAAAATCTCGTGGGTCATGGCCTTGCATGCTCAACCCTATGATTCGATTGATCAACGTCGAACCCACTGTGATACGGATATTTAACCACAAGTATCCTCCATGGTAACAGGATAGTAGCAGCTTGATGCATGTGTTCACTTCTTGGTTCCTTCCGAAGTGTGGGATCTTCATGACGTTGAGCAGTGTGGACTGCGTGAGGTTATGGGTCATGATTGAGGAATTATCTTTGAATTCTTTCCTTTTGTTATGGTCGGATACTTATGTGGGGAAAGCGTGCTATAGACCTTCCTGTCGCCGAGGTTGAAGTCACTAAACTTCAACACTGCAATTTTATCTTGGTTGACCCAAACTATGTGTATCCCCTTCAGGAGGTACATAGTGGCCATAGCGTATTCAAAATATCTGGGCACACTGTATCGATTTATCACGCCATTCATAGGGGGTATATAGGTGGGCAGTATACTTGATATTAACTTAGCATTCGCGATATCATCCCTATGCTTAGATTTCTTTTCATCTACTGGTCGGGATGGACCGGCTTGAGCAGTGGACAGAGAGGTCGATAGTCCTCTCGTCAAAGATGCTTGTACACATGTAGACACTCCTCTCTCCTACATGAATCTTTCAATCATTAAGTCGAGGAGAACTTATGTTACTGATTCTTCAACTGCGGTGATCTCGTCAGACATACGCGCTTAGTATTAAAATTTATCAGGGTCACAATTATCTCAAACACTGTACTAGAATAAACAGCAAGAGCATAATGATCACTATATACAATTTGTTTATTCTACAGGCTTCAAATTCTCAGTTATCAAAAGTGTTCTTCATGCATGGCATGAGGGATAAGTATGCAAATCAGCAATGGTTCGCTTGTAACAGGTATGAAGCCTCATTAACTCTTGTTCTGTCCATTATGGTGCAGTCCAATGGTTTGGTGTTGAGTTGTAAATGCTTTTCAACCTGTTCAAAGTGGGATTTGAACGGATATATCATCCCCAACGACTATATTGCTTCGCCCTGGCGAAGTACCATGTGTCATTGTTCTGATATCCCGGTGAAGTTCCAATTCTGCAAATTTTCTTTCTGCGAAGTTCCCTCTGTAATTTCCTGTAACTTTTCAATCTCAGCCCTCTTCTTACTTATCTTTCTAGCCTTCTTTCCAGTGATCTTCGACTCGATATGTCTTTTTCCATTCTGATTCTTATCTTATTTTAACATAGTCACTATGCATTGTTGAGATTCTTTCCTAGGATTAGGGGTAATACCTCTTCTTTATCTGGAGTAAGTACTTCAGTCTTTTTTGGGTCTCCTAGTGTTATTCCAGCTTTGACATCAGGGTCTCTACTGTCAAATAGCTTCGATATGTTCTCATGTTCTTCAATCAATTATGTGATCTTTCTGGTCATGAAATCTTTTAATTCTTGTTTCTTCTGCTCCAAAACTTCTTCTTCTTCCTTTCGTCTAGCTTGAGCTCTGTCAATCCAAGGTTTTCCTATTAACATGGTAAATGGGGAATTGTCCTCATTAAATTGAATAATCTCAAAATCTTCCTCTGTCGAAGTTCCATTGACAGTCATAGGTATCTGAGCGAGCCTTCCACACAGGTTTACCAGTTTTCCTCTAAATAACCCTAGTCCTCTTAATGAAGAAATCATAGCAAGCCTTCCTATAGCTTCCCAAGTTCTCTCGGTCATGATATTCACCTGTGTTTCTCATCTAGAACACAGTCAATGTCGAAGTCTCTTATTCTTGCTTCAAGGCATTCCTTATCTTTAAAGATCTATGATAATCTAATATATCGGTGGTCATTCAAGGTTTCTCTCATATGTAGCAATATTTTCTCTGATTCTTCCTGGGGTTTTGATATAGCCTTTGGAGCTGCCTTAGGGTTTTATTGATTCAGATTCATTCCTTCAAGCTTAGAAATCATTCTGGAGAAATCTAACACTTCATGGTCCATCGCTTTGCAACAAAGACAACTAGGTCTTCTTCCAGGGCATTCTTTAGCAAGATGTCTCATTTTTCTGCAACTGTAACAGAGGGTTAATCCTCTCTTTCTTTTAAATGATCCCCAGCCTCTTATGTACTGCACATTAGGATCATAGGAGTTAACATGAAATAAATTATTTCTAGGATCCTGGATCCATTCGTTAGTCCAAAAATTCTTTCTATGCATAGGTATAACATATCTTTCACTATTCTTATCAGATCTACTTGTATCAAACCTTCTTTCAGCTATTAATTCCCTAGTTTTCAAACTAGGACATACTCTATTAAACATACCTAGATCCATACTCTAGAAACAAAAATTTCCACTTATCTTACTTCTACAGAGCACAAAGATTCCAGATCTAAAACTTTTAACTATTCTTACCTTTATCAGAGCATGGAGCTTGTAGATCTTACCTCTTTTAATCAGAAATTCTCACTTTTACCTTTCTTAGAGCACAAAGCTTTCAGATCTTGCTTATTTCCTTCAGATCCAACCTCCTTTCTTCATATCGGGTTTCCTTCTTTAGCACATATCTTTATAAATCAAGTAGAATACTACGCACCAGCGCACCAAGAAATTCCTAACTACTGGCCATTTCGGCAACACTTGTGAAGCAGATGAAGTATCACCTAAGGTAGAGGAATGGGTGGTTGAAAGAATTAGGTGTCTGAAACCCTAGATGCGACATAGATCTGTGATTGTAATACTTAATAGTTCACTTAGCACTGTCAATTCCTCAATATAATCATTAATCACTTCACTGATAAAGCAGGGCTTCACAGCATTCACACTGTTATAACGTACTTAAGAACTTAGCATCAATAGATAGGTTAGATCTAGCAGATCAAGAACTAAGCACATTCATATGGATCATATCTAATATTCTCACATATCATTAGCATTAAGCATAAGCATGTCTATCTAATCATCTTAAAGCACTTAGCAAAAGATGACATAAACACATTAAGACAAGCACAAAGCAAGGAAACACAACGTTTACGTGGTTCACCCCCACCCTAGGGCTACGTCCACCAACTCTTCTTCTTTATTGTCTTCATTCAATCGGTTACAAGAACAAAGCCATCAAAACCCTTACTCTGTACAAGACAGAAAGTTTATGCATCTCGCTAGATCCTTCTTCCTTGCATTACATCATTAAGCCCTCCACAATCTGCTACAAGGACCTATACTTAGCTCTGCAAGTCTCTTACATTCATGCACAAAGCACTTACATACCCTACTCGCACTTAGCATACACTCACATCACATAGATGCACTATTCGACTTCTTCTTACATTGCCTATCCTTATATTTATACATACAAAATAATCCTAAACATGGGTAAACACATGGATCGACATCCCATTCCCATTACATATTCCCCAAAACCCAAAAAGGATCCAAAAGTGGGCCGAGATCCCGTGATCTCCGCTTCGTCTTGCGCTCCTCCTTCGAAAGGCTGTCAAAGTCCAAAAATAGGTCACTATGACCAAGAATCTCCCAAAACTTGATCAAGGGCCAACAATGCCATTTAGTCCATCTATGTGTTTGTTTAAGTGAGTGTGAGAAGATGATTTTTGGGGTACACTAGAGTTGGATGGCAGGGGATTTTAAGCTGGATAAGATAGTGTTAGTGCTTAAAGGTACTTCTACTAGCCAAAGCTCCAACATGAAATTAATAAATATATCAGAGCATGCACTACCTACACCATTTCTAAACTTGAAATCAAGAAGAAATTACTATAAACTCCTTGTTGAGGCCAAAACAACCCCCCTTTACTTTATCTTTTACAAGAGAAAGGAAAGGGCCCCCTTAGTAAAAATTTTAATCATATTGCCTAATATTCTACTGTTGGAGCTTGATGTTATTTATTTTCCTACCTGAAGGGAGTTGGGGGTTTAATCTTGATGGATGATTGTGTTTTATGGGTGTTTATTATTCCTTTAAATCTTATGATTTCAAATTTATTCATGATTCTTATTGAGCTGTTATGTTTTGTTGACATTTATATGATGGAATTGACATGCTATCTTTGGACCTTTTGTTGATTTTGAAGTGTTTGATGATCATATGTGGATGCAAGTTTTGGTGTTATATTACATGTCTTGAATGATTTTGTGGTTGATTATTTGTTTATTGACTAATTCAAATTATGCATCCTTTTGTTGGCATGTTATGCTAATAATGTCTTCAACTTCTATATTATCGCATGTGGATCTTAATCTTTTGTTTCGAATTGGCACATGTAGTTTCAGGACACTCAACTACAATCACCATGGTATCATTGAATAAACACCCAACACTCCCTTCTAAGTTTACTTTAAGGCAGGGAATATGAGGTTTATGGTGTATTGGTAAGTCTCCTTTTGATTGCATGGTTGATCTCATTCTTCTATTTTTTCGGAGCAGGTTTTGAGGGGTACTTTGTTCACGTGACTGCTCTAAGCTCAAGAGGGCTATAGGGGAATATCATGATCCTTTTCCACGACCTTGACCTTGATTATTTCCAAGATTTTCCTTATCGAGAAGCAAATTACCTTGGATTTTAGTTGTCTCAACATCTGAAGCCCCCAAGTCTGTGAGATCTGCCTTTCCCACAAGCGTGTCCCTGAACCTTTTCAGATTGATCTATGTCAGGTCCCTTTCAGTATTACCTCTAGCCAAAATCTAGGCTGAAATCCCATTCATATTCTTGGTTGTAAGTCCTTGTGTTTCCATCGCATGATGCTTGTTCATTATCTATCGCATTTGTATCATACATATTGATTGCGTGTAAGGACTTTCTCCTTGACCTAGTTTTTTCCCTACTCCCCACGATCTTCATTATCTTCCCTCTAAGTTGTGTGTCTTGATTGGAATGACATGTGTCATTATCTTGGTCGTATTTGATCCCCTTTTTCACTCGTTACTACTTGTGACGTTAAATCGTCACATGAAGTGTCATATTTTGCACCTCCATCGCTTTCCTTTCATTGCATCTTAATTACAATATTCTTCATCACTATATGTCCTAGCTCCTTTCCATGGTGATGCCTGGTTTTTGAAATCCTACCTTATACGCCTTATTCCTAATTTCAATCCCTAGGTGTAGAATCTTGACCGGCAGAACCCTGACCGGTGGAACCATGAGGGGCATGGAACCTTCACTTGTGTAATTTGGCCTAATTTTCTAACTTGTAAATTTATTTTATTTTATTTTATTTTTCATTATTTTTATACATATTTTTATTTTGTTTTATTTTATTTTTAATTTTATTTATTTATGTAATTATTTATTTTATTTTTCCCATGGTTTTACAAAACCACATGGTATTTCCCATGGTTTTTTCCCATAATTTATCCCCTAGAATTACTTTAGGTATTTACTTTTACTAAGTATAAAACTGATTCACATTAGATATTTATTTCACTTGGGGTAAATACATGTTTACGTGTGTTAAGAACCAAACATCAATATAGCATAGAAAAACCTCAAGAAAAGTACTCAACGCCTTGAAAAAGAGATAATATCAGATAATAAGCCTCTTCAAGGGGGCAACCTCCTTTTACCCCACTTAAATGTTCAAGTACCAGATGATTCAAAATGAAAATGTCTCCTTGGTATATATAGGAGACTAG
>ML780971.1:1546209-1581340 GCA_009831015.1 Picea engelmannii
TATATATATATATATATATATATATATATATATATATATATATATATATATATATATATATATATATATATATATATATATATATATATATATATATATATATATATATATATATATATATATATATATTTCATTTTAGTTTTAATTTCATTTCTCTTTTTCCCCCTTAAACCCTAACTTATACATACCCATTCTAATTTTTTATTTAGTTTTAATTTTTATTTTTATTTTTTTTTCTCACCCACCAAAATCTAACGTAACATCCCAGGTCCATCCCCATTGGCCTTCACATGTGCCTCACGATAATTCCCATAAAAAAATTTAGGACACCCTCCTTGTTTCTAGGAAGGCCTTCCTATTATCATGGAATCCCTCCTACCTTTCCTCCTGAATACCTTTAGGATTTATATGAATTTTTAAGAAATCAAACCATGGGGAATCTTGCCTCAAACATATCTCATTGTGTTTGCATTCATGCATTTACAGAGACTTACTCACATTCATAAATCAAGAATTTACCATCCCAAAGGCTTATGTCATATTAAAATTTGGAAATTCCATGTTTACGTGCATCGGGATGATTTCACCACCCATCGGAGTCATATATATATGAAAGGTTGTAATCCATGGTAATTAATGAAAATTATTACTCAAATATCCATGTCATCGGAGTCAACCCTTGTACCATCAATGCCATCAAAGAGGTGAGATAAAGATTATTTTAATATATTTTTCCTTTCTTTGGAGAATGTAAGCCATAGGGAAATTTAGAGTCGTCATGAGCTATCAGAATGATATCCATCAGAGGGTATGGATTTGCGTAAACACTCCAATCCAATGAGCTATCACTCTAATGGCCCATTGGAATACGTCCATTTCGATGGACCATCGGAATGGCAGCTCATTGGAGTGGGGAGTTTACATATATCCATCCACTCCGACCACCATGAATTCAAGAGCTTATCTACTAAGACCACCAGTGACCCCTACAAGATTATAATGCATTCATTTCAATGTGTTAATTTTGTACCTTAGGCTATATTTTGGGGGGAATTATTATTATTATTATTGTTGTTGTTGTTGTTGTTGTTGTTGTTGTTGTTGTTGTTGTTGTTGTTGTCATTTTTATTTTCATTTTTTTAATTTTCATTCATTACTAGTTTCATGTAGGTAGGGGGAGTAATACAATCTGAGTGGGAATAATCACTAAAAACATGTGTTTCCTCCTTAGAGGTCACAGGTTCAAATCCAAAGCAGGGTAGGGTAATTATTATTATTTTATTAGTTTTAATTTTAGTAATTTTTATTTTGCAGTAATGGGGGTAATTAGTTTAGTTAATTTTAGTTTTCTTTGATTTTCACATAGGATTAGAGGTAAAAAAAAAAAAAAATTTGTTGATAATTGTAAATAATGTAGATTAATGTAAATAATTTTGTTATTTTTCTTTTTTAATTATTTCCCTAATTTTCAGGAAGGAAATTAGCTAAAATTATATTTTAAGCCACAAGTCCTATGCCCACCTAGGTTCTTATTCAAAATATCTATAGGGGATAAAACCATTTAAATCACGAAGTGTTGAACTCACTTATGCATGTGAGATTTATATTTCCAGGTTGAGTATCAATGGTCTAGATTCACCCACAAGCTTGATCGACAACTGTTGAGAGACATTTTTTAAACAAGCATGACTTGGGCTACAAGTGTCACAATTGGGTCCATGATACCTCATTGGAAAGGTATCGAATAGAGAAATGTAGTGGAATATGTATCCAGGAAAGATAGGTGACATAATATGTCAAAAAATGAAGAAAAATTGTAGACCACATATTTGGGGGGAAAATGGATGTGCATACTTCAAACAATCATATCTGGTGCTACAAGAAACAAAATCAGGCCCATGATATCTTTCTGGAAATATGGAAAGCAGAAGAATGGGATGGGATCGCAAGTGTTGGAAAATACCGAGTGAAAATTGTCTGAAAACAAAAAAAAAAAACAAAGAAGAAACTTGAATTTGAGACAAGAACGGGCTATGCTATGATCCAACAATCATATCTCAAGCTACATACAACGAAATCGCACTAGCAATAGATAAATGGACATATGATATAGAGGAGAAGAAGATCATAATATATTAATCAGTAAGCTAAACCCATAAACACCCATAATGACTCAAGGAATTTAGAAGATGAATCCAACAGGAAGAGATACTAATATTTGCACATGAATGTCATTTATGAGCTACATGAGGGAGAAAATAACCTCCCATGAGACTCTCCAACTTTTGTTTGTAACCCCCCACTTATTCATTTTTGAAAATATGAAAGAAATTTGAAATGTAAAAAATAAATTGGGGGAAAACAAAATGAACATCCATGAGAGAAAAAGAGTCTCTCTTGTTTTACAAAAGAGAGCTCGTTGAATGTAAAGAGGGGATTTCTCATTTTGTAAACGAAATATGGTACTATTATTGCTAAGGGAATAAAGAGCAAGAGGCATTTCAGAAATCTGGGACTTTGATGAATGTATATGAGACTATTCTTTGTGCATTTTTCTTCTTCCTGAGTAACATAGAATTTTGTTGTATGAACTATTTCTTCACTTTGTTCTATATGCTCATTCTATCACATGTATCCTTATGAGTACATAAATAATGTTATGAATGCATTACACAAGTAATTGTGTATGTATTTGTAGCATTGTTGTCTTCACTTATCATTAGCATACATGAATCATTTATGGTTCTGGTGATATTATCTCTCATTGCACTCATTCTCTTATATTTAATATCGGGATAGGTTAGAAATAGTTAGATTATATTAGTTTTATTTCAGTTAGATTAGTCTTAGGATTAATTAGAACTCTTTGGGGGGGAATTCGTTGTCTTTTCCCTTTTTATTCTATTAATTCTGAGTGGTAACTAGTCCCACATACTTGTCGGAAATGCTACACCAAAAGAGATTATGTCTAATTGGGACCTGCCATTAGGCATTCTCCCTTACCTACTTGACAGGCCATTCGGACCCGTCAACTGAAATGGCACTAGAAGGAGGGCCAAATGTAAAGTTTATCATGTGGAATCATTCTTATTAAATTGTTTTTATTTACTAATGGCTCCATCCCATATCCATTTCTGGAGATGTTTTTCTGGTACTATACCTCCCAAACCTCCTAGAAATATTTTACATTTCTTGTCGCTATTTAAATTTGATGATGAGGGTGAAACCTCTACATCTAGACATGCTTTACAATTGTGAAAATTTTACAGTTCTCACAATATTACTAATGGAAGTTCCATTTTCAGGTTTTTTACTCTCACTTTTGCAATCCAGATCATTATCTGGTGTGAGACTTTGTCAGATACATCTATTCTCACATGGGAACAATTTATGCGTGAAGGTTTTTCATGTTTTTTAGAATTATGATTATGATAAATTGTGTGAAGAAATTTTAGAAATTAGGAAGAACGAAGATGAATATTTTGAAGTTTTTGTTATCATATTTACTCATATTTTTTATAGGTTTCCTTTGGATGATAGGCCCTCTAACAATGATTTGATTTATTGTTTAGTTTCTCTTACTAATTAAATAGACTAGCTAGTGGATCAAGGATCTAAATCATGTCTTAACATACCTTTACTCGCTAATTTGGATTCACATGAGAATAATGTAAATGCTAATGGTTTATTTGGGCTCCATATGTTTGGACATTTCTTCACTATGGGGGATATAGATCAAATAGAGAATTATTTTTCAAAAGAAGTATATGTATCCTCCCACCACTCCATTTCCCCTTTCCTTCCTTGTGATGAAAAAGAGACCTCTTGTGTTGAAAATTCAAGTTCAAATTTTTTTGTAGTTGACCAAGAGGAGGGTTTTCATGTTACTAATGGGACACTTCGGGTCACACCGATGGTTATGTCAAGTTCCCATTATCCTACCTCATCTTTTCCATCACAAGAAATGGAAGAGGAAGCTATTGGGAAAGACTTGAATGTTGATCATTTTGTTAATGAAGAAAACTTGGACACTCATGATGTGAATCCTTCCTCATTCATGCATAATTTGGAATTATCTCCCATTAATTTGGATAGTTATATTGTTATAAGTTCTCCTAGACTAACCAATATGGATCAATAATTTTTTTATACTATTGATGGATTATTTAGTGAAAACTATTGTTCTAAGAATTCTTGTGATTTGCTCCTCTCTTCTAACCATGACTATGTGTTGAAAGATATTTTAGATTCTTATATTGTGTAGGAGAAAAACATGCATCTTGATCATTTCACTCAAGGAGAAGAAATAATCATATAGGACATACCTCTTTTATCACAACAATCCACTTTTAACTTGAAATCCAAAAAACATCTTGAGGCAGAACATGTTAACTGTGAAACCATGCCTAGTATGATGCCTACCAATCCATAATCAATCATTGATGCGCTTAAGGAAGAGAAAATACCATTCAGGGAGTTACTTTCTGAAAATATTTCATGTTCAAGAGAAGCTTTTAATCCTATTAATTCTTCCACTTATTATTATTTGTATCTTGATCTCTTTAATGGTTTGATTTTGCAAGAAGCCACCCATTGTCTTATTCAAGTAAACTCAATAGGGCTGACCCATTTTGAGGTACTTGATGGTGATGAAGTACATATGGAATATAGATAAAATAAGGCCTCTTCCCATGAACTTATTATAATCATGCCTTATCAACCGTTTTCATGGGATGAAGGGAATATTGTAGCAGATGTATATCAGACTATGTTTTATTTTTCTTCCTTTTCATTTTTGATCAATATTGAATCTTCTTGTTCGAATAGCCCTTCATTGAATATTGTTTATACTAGTGGATCTCACCATTGTCTTGAGATTATCTCTCATACCATGGTGGATGCTAGTCTATGTATATCATTTGTTTCCACTAATTTTTTTCAAGTTCATGGTTACTTGAAGTGTGAATCCAGGGAGTCTTGCCAAGATAATGAGACACTTCGGTATACACCGATGGTTGTGTCAGGACCTCATTATTTTGGTTTGTCTTCATGGATAAACACCTTTATTAGCACAAGTATTCTCTCACCAAGAAAACCTCATGCATATTTCATGCATGGTCCTCATTCAATATGCAACCTTCCATTGAACTTTCTCCATCAATTATATGTTATTCATGGTATATTTTATGATATAATTGAAGAATGGTTGGAGGAATATTATTTGGATAATGTCCCCGTGAATTATCATTGTTAGAATTCTTATATAGTGGATAGATTTTATCATGTTTTAATTTTTCCTACCTTTACTCTACTTTTATTCCAATTTATGTTACTAATATCTTGTCATGAACATATGTTTGCAGGCTTGGGATTACATGGATGGCTACATTTGCATTATGATTTTACATAACTCATTTTTCGACCATTTGTAGCGTAGGATAGGAGTAGGGTAAAATAGATTATGTTAAGAACCAAATATCAAAATAGCATAAAAACCTTAGAATAAGAACTCAACGCCTTGAAAAAGAGAGAAATTAAGATAATAAGCCTCTTCGAGGGGGAAACCTCCTTACACATCATATGAATTCACAATTACAAGATGATTCCAAATGAAAATGTCTCCTTGGTATATGTATGATACTAGGAGGTACAATTACAACTAATGGACCTAAGACGACATAAAGAAAATAACAATACTAATGTAATATGCCCCAATTAATGGGTAATGTGCCAATATTTAGGGCTTAACATGCCCCTTCCCTTCAGGAAAGTGTTGTCCGAAGCACTTGAGTAATTCTAGATGCTTCTGTATAAAAGACTCATTTTCCCAAGTGGAATCTTCAGCAGGTAGTTTCTTCCACTTAATGAGATACTTTGAAATGGATCCATTCCTCAGTTGGTGAATTCTTGTGTCAGTGATAGCTTCAGTATCCAATATTATTTTTCTTTCCTCATCAAGTTCTGGAAATATAGTTTGAACTGGGATATTGTCACCTATAACCTTTAAGCATGAAACATGGAAAACTGGGTGTACTCATGAAGATACGGGCAACTCCAATTTGTATGCCATAGTACCAATATTTTGCAACACCTTATAAGGGGCCATAGTACTTTGGTGATAATTTATTATCCTTCTTATCTTGCTTAAGGGACATATTTTTGTATGGTTGTAGTCTAAAAAATACCCAATCCCCTACTTCAAAACTTATTTCACTACGATGTTGACCTGCTTGTTGTTTCATGTGATTATGGTCCATGGTCATGTTGTCATTTAAGAGTTGGAGAACTTGTTGTTGATACTCAATGTGATATTCCATTGTTTGAACCTTATCTTTTTATTTTAGAGAAGAAGTGATGGACAATGGGTGATATCCAAAGAGTTCCATAAATGGTGTCTTTTTTGTTGTAGTATGAAAGGAAGTGTTATACCACCATTTTTCCAAGGGTAACCACTTGAACCATTGTGTTTATTTATCAGAGATAAACAAAAAAAGGTATCCTTCTAGACATTTGTTCACTATCTCAGTTTTTCCATCAGATTGAGGATGATAAGATGAGCTATGAGCCAATTCAGTTCCCAAACAAGAAAAAAATTATGTCCAAAAATGTCCAGTGAAGATGCGATCTCTGTCACTTACAATAATCTTTGGGATTCCATGTAGCTTTTGAATTGTCTCCATGAATTCAGTGGCAACTTTACTGGCTTTGAAAGGATAAGAGAGTGAAAAAAAGTGTGCCTACTTGTTCAGTCTATCAATAATCACCATGATGACACTCTTTCCTTCAGACTTTGGTAACCCTGTGATGAGATCCATGGAAACCGCCTCCCAATGCTGAATTGGGATGGCTAATGGTTGTAAAAGACTTGGGGTCTTAATTATTTCCACATTATTTTGTTGGCAAACCAAAAAATTCTGCCACAAACCCTGGAACGTCAGTTTTAAGGCCATCCCAAAAATATTCCTTCTTGACCCTGTGATAGGTTTTCAAAAATCCTGAGTTCCCTCCTATCAGAGAGGTGTGCAATTCCAAAAGTACCTTTTGTTTGAGTTTGGAGTTCTTACATAAATATAATTGATATTTCTACCATAATGAATCATTTTTCCATGTAAATGTATCTGATGCACTGGAATCCTACTGAAACCTTTAAATGAGAGTCCACACTTTTTCGTCATTCCTCCATTCATCCCCTGCTTTGTTTTATCCAATCAGGTTGGATGATCAAGATAGCACAGAGAAAGGCCCCAACATCTTCATCCTTTATTGAGAGTGCATCTACCACAACATTTTTCTTCCCTTTTTTTTAGATGATCTCAAAATCATAACCGAACATCTTGGTCACCCATTTTTTTGTTCTTCTGAATATAGTCTTTGTTCCAAGAAGTATTTAAGATTGTCATGACCTGTTTTGACCTTGAAGTTCCTACCTATTAGGTAAGGGCACCATTTCTTCAATGCATGTAGTATTGCCATCATTTCCTTCTCATAAATGGGTTTGTGTAAGTCATTTCCCTTGAGTGTTCGAATTTCAAAAGAAAGGGGCCTTCCTTCTTGCATTAGAACAACAACAATGTCATTTCCTGAGGCATCGCATTCCACAATAAAGGTTTTTGTGAAGTCTGGTGTGGTCAAGACAAGATATTTTCACATTGCCTCTTTAAGTTGTTCAAAAGCTTGAGTTGCCTTTGGAGTCCATGAAAATGCATCCTTCTTAGTTAATGTCATTAAAAGTGCTATTATTCTTCCATAGTTCTGAACAAACTTGTGGTAGTAACCTATCAAACCCAAAATTTCTCTAAGATTCTTCCATGTCCATCATGGTCTTAATATTGTTAGGGTCTACCTTGACACCTTCATGAGAATCTGCAATATGACCCAAATACTCTACCTCCTTCACCCCAAAGAAACATTTGGATGGTTTGGCATATGGTTGTTTCTCCTTTAGTAGTTGTAGCACCCTGTCAACATGTCGAACATGATCCTCCCTAGACTTGCTATAGATTAGTATATCATCAAAGAATACTAACACATATTTTTTATGGAAGGGCTTGAAAATATAATTCATCAACCATTGGAATGTGGAAGGTGCATTCGTAAGGCCAAAAGGCATGAGAAAAAAATTCATAATGGCCTTCATGAGTTTGGAATGTTGTTTTTGGGATATTTGTTTCCTTCATTCTAATCTGATGATACCCTAAATGGAGATCCAACTTTGTGAAGTAGATTGCTCCATGTAGTTCATATAACAATTCATCAATAACGAGAGTGAGAAACTTATCTTTAATGGTGATCTTGTTGAGATCTCTATAATTTGAACACATATGCCATGAGCCCTCTTTCTTGAGTGTCATTACCACCAGTGTAGAGTAATAACTTTAGATAGGTCTAATAATGCCAACCTCTAACATTTATTCAGCCATACGCTCAATTTCACTCTTCTGGGCATAAGGGTATCTATAAGGCCTAATGTTAGGAGGAACACTCCCAGGAATTAGGTGAATAACATGATCATGATCGCGAGTGGGTGGAATGCCTTTGGGGATATCTTCAAATACTTTGGAATGATTATCAATGATCCCTTGGAGATCTAGGGGAATATATGGCTTAGATGTTTGAACATCTAGTGAGCATAGTTGTACAATTACACCCTGATTCCCCTTTTTCAATAATTTTGTCATACCATTAGAACTTTTCACCTTACTGGGTTTCCATGTGATACCCCTTAACTCAGTCTTTTTTCCTTCCAATGAAAATTTCTTGAAAATTAAAAGCCATTGTTCCCAATGATTGTAACCATTAGACTCCTAGTACGACATCAGCACCACCCATGGGTATAGAAATCATTGGAATATTCATTACATATTCCCCCATAGTAAGATTGATCTTATGGCATTTTCCTCAGCAATTGATAGTTCCTCCATTTGCAATAATTACTTGAAACTCTGACACTAGATATATAAAGAAATTGAGAGCTTTGGCTAATTAATAGTGAATGAAATTATGAGTATTACCATAATCAAATAGAACTATTACCTTTTTCCTTTTGATAGATCCCTCGATCTTGAGGGTTTGAGGAGTTATAATTCCATCCAATGCATCACATTATATGGTGGGAGTCAACTCTTCAGAAGAAATATATTCTATGTTTTCATCTTGAGATGGTTCTTGTTCTTATTTCTTCTCACCACACTTATGTCCCTCACTGTACTTGTTTTCACAATTAAAGAATAAACCTTTTGCTTTTCTTTCCTCCAATTGTTGAGGTGTCAACCTTGTAGGTTGAGGTGGTTTAGAAGAAGGAACATTGTTCTCTCGATAGATGTTAGGAAAGTATCCATAGCCATATTTTTATTTTC
The DNA here is from genome assembly GCA_009831015.1 of Picea engelmannii. Taxonomy (NCBI): domain Eukaryota; kingdom Viridiplantae; phylum Streptophyta; class Pinopsida; order Pinales; family Pinaceae; genus Picea; species Picea engelmannii. The sequence continues at coordinate 1,555,566 of ML780971.1, forward strand.
GACATTTCTCGCCACCATGAACGCATTCTCTAATGATTTAGGTTCCCAAAGGAAAACCTCATGTTGAATGTTATCCTTTAAAGTTCCTATGAATACATCAATCAGATGTTCATCTAGAATATCCTTTACCTTTATATTCAATCTTTGGAAGTTCTCAATATGCTCCACAACTGAACCCTTCTTCTTGAGATTTATCAATTGTCTGAAGAAGGTATTTCTCCTTGTATCCTCATAGTGTTCTATAATTTCTTCCATGAAAATTGTCCAAGTGACAAGTGATTTTCAAGAACAAATCCATCGATACCACACAAATTGATTGGGTTCTAAATATAAAGATGTAATGCGTACCTTTTGTGTGTGTGGCACATCATGTAGATCAAAGAGCTGCTCCATCTGGAGTATCCTTGTGATTGGATCCTTTCCAACAAAATTCCTCGTATCGATCTTAGGAAAGTGGCTGGTCTTCAACCCAAAGTTGGAGTTTATCCAGTCTTGATTCATCTTCCTTTTTTCCTCATCATGAATTTCATGGGATACATTGTCACTTTCAGGTGGCCTCTCTATTAGCAACTTTTTTAATACTTCCATGATCTCCCCTTTTAAACCATCCATCTCAATATCCATTATCACTTCCATCTTAGCTTCAATTGAATACATCATCCTTTTTAGTTCATCTTTTGTTACTTCCTTCTTTTGTAAATCATCTATGTCCTTGCGCATTTCTTCACCTTCATCAAGAGTCCAAGTAGGACTGTCTGAGGGCCTATTTGGTGTATAAGTTCCCTTTTTTTATGGCATGTTGGCCAAGTATCATTGTAAGGTAGGAATTTCTAGTTGTCTTAGGCAGAGGTCCTCACAGAAAAGGGAGTGTCAGGTGCTATAGATCTTTGATATACATGTGGGGTCCAATAATAGTACTCAGCCCAATATCTGAGGGCACTAACTAAGGCAGCTTGACCATGCCCTTATCCGTACTATTTGACTACCCAGGAACTAGAGAGTGATCTCTTCAAGTGTTGTTCTCAATGTTCTATAACAACAAGATGACCAAATGGTTTACTCGGTTGGTCTCAAGATTATAAGGGGTCTCAAAAAATATGGCAAGTACGTGGGAGCTAAAATAAATAGCAGTGTTGTCTAAAATGAAATCATTCAAAAGGGGCCTTTCGATATACTCTAGGTTAGACCAAAATTGTATTCTCTAATAGAATTTTATGATAACTTTCCCAAGATATGTTGATTTTTTCCTTTTCAGGAGAGCGAACTGGTATGGACTGCCATGTGTCATTGTATTCACTTCAGAACTTTAAATTAGTACCAGTACAACTTCAGTCTGTACCATAACCAATGAAATTGGTATCACACTATTTTTATGTCTGTAGCTTCAGATATAACAATTTTCACAAGAAAACATGTTTTAGACGGAAATCTGGACTAGCCCAAAACCTTAATTTCCTCAGGGAATAAATTTCAAAGTAAAGTTAATAAAGGGATGAAATTTGTACACAAGACATGTCACTATTCCTCCTTCACACTATAAAAATCTCAGAACTTGAAACCAAGCCAAAAACAATTGGGAGCGAAAATTCCAAGAAGACTTGTTTCAGACTAGTTTCAGGACTAGTCAAAAATCCTAACTTGAAAAGAATGTATCTCCAAAAATATAACGAACCAAGATCTGAAATTTGGACCCAAGTTATCTCTATATATCGCCTCTACACCATCAAAATTCTAGATCCTAAAACCTTCCAGAAAAAGCTTTGTAGCCAAAATTCCAAGACGACATTTTTTGAAGAAGTCAGTCCCAAGGATTGTCTAGCTCTGATACCAAATGTTAAGAAACAAATATCAAAATAGCATTAAAACCTCAGAATAAGAACACAACGCCTTGAAAAAGAGACAAATTCATATAATAAGACTCTTCTAGGGGGAAACCTCCTTATACATCATATGAATTCACAATTACAAGATGATTCCAAATGAAAAGGTCTCCTTGGTATATATAGGACACTAGGAGGTACAATTACAACTAATGGACCCAAGCCGATATAAATAAAATAAGTATACTAATTTAATAATAAAGGGTAATGTGCCACTATTTAGGGCTTAACATATTAATGTATTTTCCTTGCATAGCATTACCTTTGCTTCCTATTTTTTTAATTAGTTGTTTGTTTTCCTTTTCTTTTATTTACTGTTGGTGGAATAGTACATGAATTCTTAGCAGAGGTGGAAAGAAATAGAAAGCTTGCCCACTAAATTTTCCCTTCAATGGATTTTGAATTAATTTTGAATTGGGAAAAAATTACGTCATCTCATTCTCGAGTTTTTATATGTGTTGGGCAACTTTCAAATCACTGATTTTTTATGCATGATCACCATGTCAAATCTTTTTGAAGCGTTTTGTCATCGTGTAAGTGGGATATTTTAAATTAAAATATTATTTAGTTCCTCTTGGGATGAAACTGAGCACTCAAAGGTATTTAATCCTCATATGAATATGATTCTAATTGGAAGCTTTTGCTTGATTGAGTTTCTTTTGAGTTTTGGGCTTGTTTTCCCGTACACAATGAATGGAAGTTTTGAGTATTAGAATTCTTCCCATATAAAATACAAATCACTCCAACTCCTTATGATATATTTGGATTATTATTTTATCATGGTCTTGGAGTTATTTAAATGGTTTATTTCGCATTGACTCTTTTCTTCGATCACTTTCAACCAACATAATTTTTTGTATAAAAATTTCTTAGCATTGTAAGCTTAGTTGATTTTTATTTCTCCTAAATTATTTTATTTCGGTACTTTTAGTTTTAATTTCTAGTCACGGGCTACACATATCTTATTCTTTGTTCAATTATTTTTTTCAATAAGGAATTTATATTTTATCTTTCAACTTTCTTCACCCAATTTTCCTCTAATACACAGCAGCAACAGACATCCTTTCACATTGTCCAGAAACATGCTTTGACATTCTACACAACATGGTTATTTAAATATTTTTTTCTGATATATTTTTCATAAAATTACTTTGAAACCAATATTTTTATTCCTCGACTCACTGGTCGACTAAAGACTCAATCCTAGCATTGTCAATCATGAGAATTCTAGACCTGATATTTTCTTGTAGAGTATCTTCCATCCTTAGTCTTGCTAATCTTAAGTCACTCGGTCTAGTCACATTCTTGGATGAGATTATTTTTATCATGGCTTAATAATGTCTCACTTATAGGATCATGTTGAAATCATCCAAATCCTTGGAGTTGCCAATACCTTAATTGAATATCTCCATGCAACTTCTAAGAAACTGAATTTCAAGTTTTCAACATTTTTTTTTTCATTTCAGCCATGGTAATAATTTTCAAGATGTGAATTCCTTGTGGATTGTAACTCATCAATCTATTGGGACCCACATTATTCAGCATTTCCTGAACCAAGACTCACGATTCATAACTTGGGAAGATGAGCACGTTTGGGTCATGCCGGAATATCTTTTCTTGAATCCTTCTTACTCATGAGCTTGTTGATTTTGTTTTCCAGATTATATGTCTCATTCTTTTGAACAAAAAACCATCTAGCAGAGAGACAAGCTACACACTCTTCTTTTTCACTTCTTTTTCTGCATATCCTATGACATATGTAACCTCGACGAAGTGAAATTCATGGTTTATCTACTTGGAATACTCTTGAGAGATTGAAGATATTAGTTTCATGGGCTTGCCCATTATTCCAATCTTATCACCTATTAGAAATCCGATCTTAATCACTTCATTCAATTTTGATTCCTAATTATATCTTTCATTTGAGTTGGGGAATTCAATCCATCTAGGTTGTGACCTGAGATCATTTGCACCTATCCAGAGTATCATGATTGCTCTCTTTTCATGATGATTTTCTCTTGCTTCTCACAATGCTAAATATGATGATACAATGGTTCACATCGTTGTCATTCATCGGAGAAAACACATACCTTGGGGTGCAATGTTGATAATCCTTGAATCAAATTTCCATGACTAAGGTTTGATGGTGGACTGAGATATTTAAAAGATAAGTGGAATTGAATTCTTATGGTCATGTTTGTTTAACTTGATTGATTCTAATTACAAGAATGATATGGAATTTCTAGAGGATCCAAATCTCGCAACAATCAAGGACACTAAGCCTCATGTTAAAGGGAATATTGCGGGAAGAGCACATAGTTCTTATATCTCAGGAAGAAGGTTGTGATTTTTGATTGAATGAACAACAGATGAATACTCTATGACAACATTGGCATTTGCATAAGTTTTATGACATCCCACTTAGTGTTGGAAAATGTCTTATGCGACCAACAACTTGGGATTTTTCTCTTTATTGAAGGCAATTTAGGGAAGTGTTAATCTAAACTTGAATTCTCAAATTCCTTTGCAAAATTTTTAATTAACCACTATTGTCACTAACTCAACAACTTATCAACAATATAGTCTCATTCATGTATTCATTTTTTTAATTTCTGATCTAGTTCATCTTTAGAGTTTTCCTCGTGACTATTTTGATGACCTCCATAACTGTGATTTCTCTGTATTGCCTTATCATATCGAATTGTTTGAATCTTTGTGGTTAATGAAAATATTTTCTAGGAAAGAGAAAATAAAGATTTGGTGAGAAATTTGAAATGTAATTTATGTTATTGAAAAATTCATCGTTTTCAAAATTGCAAAGGAATTGCTTATGTCAAGAAATCTTGAGAGATTATGGGTTTTTGGAATGTTTAATGTGATTTGATTATGTTTTGACTAAATTTATCCATCAACCCATTTTTCTAGATTCCCAGAAGATTGTTTTGTTGCACTAAATGAAATAAATTGTATGTGGCAATTGAATTGGAGGATTGTATTGTGAATTTTTTACTAGAATATCAATTCTCATAATCGTGTTTGTCCTTCATTTCATATCTTTACTCTGGGAATTTTTTTGTTGGGTTTGATGTTGATTGGGTAACATTTCTTCATTGATTATTTCCATTGGATTACTTTTGAGTTTTCACTGAAAACATTCACACTGTTGTTGCACTAGATTTCTCTCTCTCTCTCTCTCTCTCTCTCTCTCTCTCTCTCTCTCTNNTATATATATATATATATATATATATATATATATATATATATATATATATATATATATATAAGTCAGTCTTCATCATTTTGATTATTGACATTCTAGCTTTAGACTTCTCTTAGTTTAGTTTTATTTTTCATGAATTGACTTCCTATTTCAATCTTGCTTTCTACTTCTATAGAGTACTTCCATATTTGAAGTTGAATGTTGGTATTTCCCTGAGCTAATTTGACTCTCAGTATTCCTTGAGGATTACTCTTTAAAATTTTGGTGAGGGGCTAGTCCAATTCTGGTCACATACTGAAGAAAATTTTACAAGTCATAAGATGCAAGGGATGCTCTATCGGAATGAACATTCATGAAGTTCTTAGTTGTAGGCATGGACTGATATTTATGGTGGAACACGTTTTGTTGTTGAGCATACCATGACAATCCATGAGCATAGGAAAGTGTCTATCTATCTTTTTCTTTAAGCTCCATTCACTTCATATTAATAAAATGACCATTACTATGATGTTTTTGGGGAGACCGGTGGGTTAAACTAAAATGTGTAACATCTCCTCAGCAAATCAAAACAACTCTTGCATAACCTCACTTCCTTCACACCCTATATGCATATGCATATCTATATAAAAATCTAAAAGGGTGAGCATTTTCTGAAATAAAAGGAAGTTGAAAGCATTATTAATAGTGTGGGAAGTACAAGTAGACCCGTCAAGGCTATGGATGCTTATTGGTAGTGGGGCCATGCTTGAATGGTACTGAGGAAACTTTTTTGGGACTATGGATGCTCATTGGTATCAAAGCAATGTCAGGAAAAGAGAGATGAGGAGCACACTTATGTAGATGTTTATTTGTTCTAAAAAGTGAAAACCCATGGTCAAACCAAAACCATTATGAAGTGTGTAGCTAATAAAATAAATTATCTCACTATCTGGATCTTTGAAAAAGGTGTGTTAGATTACAAGTACTAGAAATGTTGGGTTGTATATTTTAGAAATTTGGTGTCATTATGGTACCCATGATTATTGAAAAATTTTCTGCAGTTTGTTGAACTTATCTTTAAAATTCAGATCTAGACTTATGAGAAGAAAGAAATGAATAACAGATTGAATACAATAACATAGATATATAGAGAAAAACAATAGATATGCAGTGAACAATAAATTCTATTGAATAAAGAAAATAGGTTGAAACTGTAAAACTGCAGAACTGAAAACAACTTGCTCGAATGGTGGTAGCTATCTCTAAGAAGAGATATGGCTGCTATGTGCATATGTCTAAGCATAATGATTACAATGAGGCTCCGGGACCCTTTTTAACATTACTCATGAATTCCAAAAACCTAACCCTGGGAGATGAAACACCAAAAGTTATGTGGGCCCCGATGGGTAAGTTGGTACCTCAAATTCTCGAGGTCGTAATGTTTTCATACGACCTCCGTTTTAGGCATGTGGTAGCCTGTTGGAAAGGTATTTTTGAGAAATACACATTATGATGTTAAACTCTAACTCCATCTATAGATTGATTATGTCAAGCCAAAAAAAACATTGTTTAGGGTGCCAAAACGACCTTGGAAGTACAAAAAGATGTTCTGACATGAAAACTTCCAAAATAAGTTAGTTGGAATAGGTGGGAGGCCACCAATATCCACCTGGGTGATGTTTAGGGCTTCCGAATAGACTTGGAAGTGAAGAATCCACAATTACAAAGAAATGTCATCATTGCAAAAAAATGTGTTGAACTAAAAATTGTTAAGAGGAGCCAGCTGGAATAGGTGGGTGGCCACCAATATCCAGCTGGATCAATCATCCCCCCTTAGGAATCAATGGCCTCCATTGCATTGAGCACCCCCATCAGGTGAGGAAATTTCTGCTAAATTTGGCCCCAAGTGAGCCACTTGTCTTAGTGCAGGAGCTGCCCTACCTTGACAACCCGATAAAGTTGGATCCTCTGTTGGCAAGTACCCTTAACCTCTGTGTCCACTATATGATCAATGGATGCATGTTCCATTTAGTCAAGGTTGAGATCTATTGGTGTCAATTGTTCGGTAATCTCCGAGGTTTCCAATAATGGTGGAAAATATGGTCGGAGAAGGTCCACATTAAACACTGGGTGAAATCCAAGGAAGGGGGGACTGTTGAGCTCAAAATCATTGTCACCCACAATCTTGGTGACAGTGTAAGGCCCATAGAGACCTGGAAGAAGCTTCTGATGGAGCCATGTAAGGTGATCTTTCTGCAAATGTAATCAAACCTTGTCTCCCACCTGAAACTTGTGCGGTAACCGATGTTGATCATGGCGTTGCTTGTACTTAGCATTGGATTTTTTCAAAATATCATGGACCTGTTGGAGAATGTCCTGAATCCGCTCAATGAATCTAGTGGCTTTGTCGGCCTAGGAATGAACATGGGAATATTATGCTTATGTGGTTTCAAGAGGTAGTGCAACATCAATGGGACCCAAGGGTTGGAATCTCAGCCCCACCTAAAATGGGCTATGGTTGGTGGAGCTATGGAGAGCCTTGTTGTATTTGTGTTGAACATAAGGAAGACTCTCATCCCATGTACGTGTATGCTTAGAGTTATACATGTGTAGGATGTGCACTATCATGCGATTAAGGACCTCTGTTTGGCCATCGGTTTGAGAGTGGAAGGTAGTGGATTTAGTGAGCTTGGTGTCCAATAGTGACCAGAGACTCGACCAAAATGTGTTGAGGAATCAGTTGTTCTAATATGAGATGATGGTCAGTGGTATCCTAAAATGGACCCACACTCATTCGAAGAAGATCTTGGCAGTATCTGTTGTTGTGATGCTCTTCTTCTAGGCTGTGAGAATGACCATCTTCAAAAACTAATCAACCACCACAAATATGCAATCATTTCCTTTTTTGGTGGATGGAAGGCCAGACATGTAATCCATAGAGATGGATTCTCGAGGCCTCTCAGGACTAGGAAGAGGGTTGTATAAGCCTTTCTTCCTGATGGTTAGCTTGGAAATGGGACAGGCAGTGTAATATCCGATATACTTGATAACGTCGTGTCAAAGTTTTTGTCAATAAAAATGTTTTTGTAAAATGTCCACAATTTTCTCCATGCCAAAATGTCCTACCATCCAACTATAGTGAGCCTCCCAAATCATCTTTGCATGCTCACTTGCGGGAACATAGAGGTGGCCCAGATGGCATAACAGTCTATATTGAATGTGAAAATCGATGACATTCACGCTTGTACCCAATAGCTTATAGGTGGTGTTTAAGTCAGGACCTCATTGATGAAGTTGGGGCCAGTCAGATGCCTCATGCCCACGGGAATGAAGCACGGTGGTGAGTGCAGCAATGGGAGGTCGAATGAGGAAGTCAACGAAATTATTTGTGCTCTTTGTCTTATACTTGATGTTGAGATGGAATTGTTGCAAGTTCGTGGACCACTTTTTATGGTGGTCGTTCTGCAACTTCCCCTGTGTCTATATGAACTACAAAGGCTTGTGAACAGTGTGGATGATTGTCTCCTTTCCCAAAATGTAATGTTTCCATTGATGGCACGCTTGCAAAATGGAATACATTTCCTTGTCATAGGTGGGGTATTTACAGACGATATCTGAGAGTGTCTCACTATGGTATGCTACTAGATGACCGTGTTGAGTGAGAATTGTGCCTACAACATAGTCAGATGCATCGGTCTCAATCTCAAATGGTTGTTGCAGATCAGGTAAGGAGAGTATTGGAGCTGAGCATAAGTGATGCTTCAGATCATCAAATTCTCATTGTTGTGCCTTCCCCCATGTGAACTTTTCCTTTCCACCTCTCTTGGTCACTTGGATGTGGGCCCATGCAATATGGGAGAATCCCAACATGAACCATCGATAGAAGTTGGAAATTCCCAAGAAGCTCCAAGTCTCAGTTAGTGTGGCCAGGGCTGGCCAAACACAGACGAATTGGAACTTAGTTGGATCCACATGTACACCATTCTCATAAAAAATGTAGCCCGAGTATTGGACCATGTTCATGCCAAAGGATCATTTTTCCAAGTTGGCATATATCTTGTGCTACCACAGAGTGCTCAAAACCTGTTGAATATTTTGCATGTGATCCTACCACAAAATATTTGGTGAAGGGTCTCAATACATCATCCATCAACCTCATGAAAGTTTTTGATGCATTTTTTAAGCCAAAGGGCATGACCAACCATTCAAAGAGACCTTCTTTAGATTTGAAAGTTGTCTTCCATACATCAATCAGTTCAATGGGAACCTGGTGGTAGCCAGACTTTAGGTCAGTCTTGTTGAAGAAATTTTCCCCCTTGAGTTGGTCAAGAAGGTCATCAATTAATGGAAATGGATACAAGTTCCTAACTGTGATATTTTTTACTGCTCTGTAATCAATGCAAAGTCGCTAGGTCCCATATTTCTTTTGCACCAGTACAATCAGGATTCCAAAAGGGGATGAGTTGGGTCTGATGTTTTCCTTTTGAAGTAGCTCTTGGATATGATGCTTGATTTCGTCATTTTCCATCAGTGAGCAATGATATACTAGTCCATTAGGAATAGGTGCATCGAGGATTAGATCAATTGGATGCTTGACTTGGAAGTGCATCAGTACCTCAGTGGGTGAGGAGAATATGTCTTTGTACTCTTCCATGATCCCATCCACTTGCTTTTGCTAAAAACAGAGGCTCTGTGTAGAGGTCACGGATGTGGTGACGACCTTTTGGTTACTGTGAACATGGATCACAAAGAATATGAACTTCTCGATATGTGAAATGACCTTACTGCATTTCTTAGCAAAGAATAAATAAATAGCAGTAGGATACACTACCTCTGGTATCCTATACAATTGTCTACCCAAAGTAATAATAAGAACACGAGGCCTAGGCCCACAGGGGTTTGGTCTAATGTCCAGTGAACGTACTGTTAAGGCATTCGTGTTGTTACGCAAGTCACGAGCTCAAACCTCGATTTATTCGGAGGTGTGCTTGCGGGTTGTATGATTCTCCCTAGAGGTTATAAGGTAGCTGGTAGGATTCGACCCCATGTCACGCGAGTACGATACTGTCGTCGTTGTCGATTCCCCTAGTCATAAAATAAAATAAAAAAACCATGAGGCCTAAACTCATACACAACATGTCACTTCCACAAATATGGCTAGCCTAAAATAACATCACAAACTTCAAGGGGATAAATATCACACAATACCTCATATTTGAAGGGCTTGATGTCGTAGGTAAGACGACCCAAAAATAAAAAACCACAAGGCCTAGACTCATACACAGCATGTCACTTCCACAAATATGGATAGCCTAAAAGAACATCACAAACTTCAAGGGGAAAAATATCACACAATACCTCATCTTTGAAGGGATTGATGTTGTAGGGAAGATGACATTATTGGCTGACACAGAGATATCTTCCTTGGAAAATCCAAACAATAGTGTAGAGTTGTGGGTGTGGTGTCATCGGCAAGTCCAGCTGCTTGACGACCTCTATTGAGATCAGGTTCTTCTGACTACCTCTATTGACAATGAAATGAAGTGGAGCCCCCTTTACCCACATATGTGAGTGAAAGAGGTGTTCCCCTTCCTCTGGTTCTTCTAGTTCACTTGGCTAGACTTTGGTGGTAGGGACAGTGGTGTTGGGCTTGGCATTGATAATCTGCTTCCCTCCTTTTGGATTTGATTCAGAGTCAAAATCTACCTTTGACTTGGAATATTTCAGTTTGACCACTAGTGACTTCTTGGAGCGACATTCTTCAGTGTTGTGCCAAGTGATTTTATGGTATTCACACTACTTTCCCATGTCCTTATTTGACTTCTCATTACCCTTCTTGGGTTGTAGCTTGGACTAGTTGTCCTGAGAGTGGCCATATTTTCTCTGTCCCTTTTTTGGGGGGTTGGGGTCACATTTTCCCTGCTTCAGCTGTGAGGAGTTTGCAGATACAAACTCTCACCTCTTATGCTTAAATTTCTTCTCGATATTGATAGCATATCTATAAGCCGCACCTGATGATGTGATGTCCAGAAACTCCATTTTAGTTTGAATGTATCTATGTAGATAGTCGCAGTATTTGAGCACCAGATGTTTTTTAGAGTCTTTGATACCCAATTTGGTGTGCAGCGTATGGAAAATATTGGTGATATATTGTATTGTCTGGACCCTTTCCTGACACAGTGTGGTCCATCTTGTGTACTGGTCCTCATAGCTTCCAACATGGTAGTATTGTTCTTAAAGGCATCCCTGAAGGAATCCCACGTGGGGAAAACCCCAAATATTGCATATTCCTCTGTGTCCCTTTGCTCAGAGTAAGTATCCCACCAGTCCTTAACATGGGGGACGACCTTGAGGAGTGAAAAAGTAATCTTTTCCCTATCGAAAATATTATGGACCGAAAAATACCCTTCAAGCATATTCAACCATGTATCTACATCATCCACATATATAAGTCCTTCAAATAATGGAATATCAAAATTTACTTGTACCTTGAAGGGGGTTGCATGGCTTCTTAATGAAGATGTGTCTCCTATGGGGAGTCATCAAAGTATATTTGTAAAGTTGTCCATCATTTTGTTCCTTTGTCGCGGAAGGGCTTCCTCGAGCAATAGTTTAAAAGGATCTTGTGTTCCATCATCTCTCTTCTCATCCCCCGTGAGTTTTTTTCAGGCTCAGTGCGACTGATATTGTAAAGGCTCGACCTGTTTGAGTCCCAACTTCAACAAACAAATGAAGAGCAGACCGCTCTGATACCACTGATCTGGATTTATGAGTGGAACAAAATGAATAATAGGTTGAATAAAATAACATAGATATATAGAGAACAACAACATAATCCAATGAACAATAACTTCTATTGAATAAATAAAATAGGTTGAAACTGTAAAACTGCAGAACTGAAAACAACTTGCACGAATGGTGGTAGTTATCTCTAAGAAGAGATGTGGCTACTACATGCATCCATCTGAGAAGAATGATTACAATGATTTTACAGGGCCATTTTTAACATTACTCGTGAATTACAAAACCCTAGACATCCAAAAACCTAACCCTAGGAGATGAAACACCAAAATGTATGTGGGCCCTGATGGGTAAGTTCATACCTCAACTTCCCGAGGTCGTAACTTTTGCATATGACCTTTGTTTTAGGCATGTGATAGCCTGTTGGAAAGGTATTTTTGAGAACTACACATTATGTCATAAAAATGGGACTATGTATATAATTTTATTGTTGAAAGACCTAAAAAAATAAAAAAATAATTGTTTAGGACACAAAACGACCCTAGAAGTACAGAAATATGTTATGACATGAAAACTTCCAAAATAAGCCAATCGGAATAGGTGGGAAGCCACCACTATCCACATGGATGTTGTGTAGGGATTCAAGATAGCCTTGGAAGTGCAGAATCCAAAATTACAAATAAATGTCATCATTATAGAAAAATGTGTTGAACTAAAAACTGTCAAGAGAAGCCAATTGGAATAGGTGGGTGGCTACCAATATCCACCTGGATCAGTAGAGGCCCTAGAATTGTTTTGACAAAGATAACTAGTTCTTCCAGTGTATCACAATTTATTGAGGCCACAACAACTCCCCTTTACTTTAGCTTTTACAAGCAAAAGGAAAAGGCCCCCCTACTAAAATTTTCAATCTTGTTGCCTAATCTTTTATTGTTGGAGATTGATGTTATTTATTTTCCTACCTTGAGGGAGTTGGGGGTTTAATCTTGATGGATTATTTTCTTTGATGGGTGTTGATTATTCTTTTGGATCTTATGATTTCAAATGTCTTCATGAATCTTATTTAACGGTTATGTTTTGTTGACATTTGTTTGATGGAATTGACGCAGTATCTTTGGACCTTTTGTTCATTCCAAAGTGCTTGATGATTATATGCGGCTGCAAGGTTTGGTGTTTTATTGCATGCATTGAATGAGTTTGTGGTTGATTATTTATTGATTGACTAATTCGAATTTTGAATCCTCTTGTTGGCATGTTATGTTTAATGTCTTGAAATTTTATACCGTCACATGTGGATCTTAATCTTTTGTCTCAAATTGGCACATGTAGTTTTAGAACACTCATCTACAACCACCATGTTATCATTGAATAAACCCAAAAATCTCTTATAAGTTTACTTTAAGGAAGGGAATAAGATATTTATGGTGTATTAGTAAGTCTCCTTTTGATTGCATGGTTGATCTCATTCTTTTGTTTTGGAGGAGCAAGTTTGCAAGGGAACTTTGTTCATGTGACTTCTCCAGCCTCGAGAGACTTGTGGGGGAATATCGTGATCCTTTTCCACAACCTTGACCTTGATTCTTTCCAGGATTCTCCTTATCAGAAATCATATTACCCTGTTTTGTAGTTGTCTCAAGGTTCAAAGCCCCCAAGGCTATCGGATCCACATTTCCCACAAGCATGTCCCTGAACCTTTTCAGATTGATATTTAGTCTTACCTCTCACCAAAATCTAGGCTAAAATCCCATTCATCTTCTTGGTTGTAATCCTTTGTCATGTTTTTGCATGATGTTTGTTTTCTATTGGTCTCATTTGTATCATGCATAGTGATATGGCCTAAGGACCTTCTCCTTGACCTTATTGTTTCCCCGCTTCTTGCTATCTTCACTATACGCCCTCTGAGATGTGTGTCTTGATTGGATTGACTTGTGTCATGCTCTTGGTTGTATTCAATCCCCTTTTTCACTCGTCACTACTTGTGACGTTAAATCGTCACATGAAGTGTCATATTCATCAACTCCATAGATTTCCTTTCATCTCAACTTAATTGAAGTATTTATCATTGTTATATGTCCTAGCTCCTCTCCATGGCAACCAGTTTCTGAAATCCTACCTCACACGCCTTATTCCTAATTTCAACCCCTAGGTGCATAACCTTGACTGGTGGAATCATGAGAGGCATGAAACCTTGACTTGTGTAATTTGGCCCAATTTTCTAACTTGTAATTTTATTTTATTTTATTTTTTATTTTTCTTTAGTTTTATACATATTTTTTGTATATATATATATTTTTTAATTTATTTTTAATTTTATTTTTTTTTGTAATTATTTTTTTTCCCATGGTTTTACCAAAGCACATGGTATTTCCCATTGTTTTTCCCCGTGATTTTTCCATAGAATTAATTTACATATTTACTTTTACTGAGGGGATAACTGATTCAGATTAGATATTTATTTCACATGGGGTAAATACATTTTTACGTGAATAAACCATTTTTGTTAAATAAACAAACTATTTGTTACCTAGTGTGTTTTGAACAAGACCTATTATTTAACAAATTGAATTTTCATATATATATATATATATATATATATATATATATATTCATTTTTGTTTTAATTTCATTTTTCCTTTTTCCCCCTAAACCCTAACTTGTACATACCCATTCTAATTTTTTATTTAGTTTTAATTTAACCTTTTTTTTTTGTTTTTCTCACCAGCGAAATCTAACCTAACATCCCAAGTCCATCCCCATTGGCCCTCACATGTGCCTCATGATAATTCCCATAAAAAATTTAACATTGATAATTCCCATTAAAAAATTTAGGACAACCTCCTTGTTTTTAGGAAGGCCTTCCTATTTTCATGGAATTCCTCCTACCTTTCCTTTGAATACCTTTAGGAGTTATATAAATTTTTAATAATTCAAACCATGGGGAAGCTTAACTCAAACCTATCTTATTGGGTTTTCACTCATGCATTTACTGAGACTTACTCACATTCATAAATCAAGCCTTCACCATCCCAAAGGCTTATGTCATATTAAACTTTGGAAATTCCATGTTTTGCGTGCATTGGTATGATTTCACCACCCATCAGATTCATATACATATGAAAGGTTGTAATCCATGGTAATTACTTCATTATTACTCAAATATCCATGCCATCGGATTTAATCCTTGTTTCATCCTTTCCATCGGAGTGGTGAGATAAAGATTATTTTAATATAGGTTTCCTTGCTTTGGAGAACGTAAGCCATTGGGGAATTTAGAGTCATCATGAGCTATCAAAATGATAGCCATAAGAGGGGATGGAGTTACATAAACACTCCACTCCGATGAGTTATCACTCGGATGGCCCATTGGAATGTGTCCATTCTGATGAACCATCGGAATGGAAGCTCATCGAAGTGGGGAGTTTATGTAGCTCCATCCACTCCAACCACCATGACTCCAAGAACTTATCGACTCCAACCACCAGTGACCCCGAAAATATTATAATGCACACATTTCAATGTCTTAATTTTGGACCTTACGTTATATTTTAGGGAGAAATTTTTATTTTATTTTATTTTATTTTTATTTATTAAATTTATTTTATTTTTATTTTCATTTTTTAATTTTCATTCATCACTAGTTTCACGTATATAGGGGGAGTAATACAATATGAGTGGGACTAATCGTTAAAAACATGTGTTGCCTCCTTGAAGGTCACAGAGGGGGGTAGCGTAATTATTATTATTTATTTAGTTTTAATTTTAGTAATTTTTATTTTCCATTAATGGGGGTAATTGGTTTAGTTAATTTTAATTTTCTTTGATTTTCACATAGGATTAGGGGTAAAAAATTATTGTTTTTTGTTGATAATTGTAAATAATGTAGATTAATGTAAACAATCTTGTTATTTTTCTTTTTTATTTATTTCCTTAATTTTTAGGAGTGAAATTAGCTAAAATTATATTTCAAGCCACAAGTCATATGCCCACCCAAGTTCTTATACAAGTGTTGAACTCTCTTATGCATGTGGGATTTTTGTTTACAGGTTGAGGATCAATGGTCCATATTCACCCACACGCTTGATCAACAGTTGTTGAACGACATTTTTAAACATGAATAATTTGGGATACAAATGTCAAAATTGGGTCCATGATACCTCTTTGGAAAGGTATCGGACAGAGGAATGCATTGGCAGAGGTCTCTAGGAAAAACAAGTGATAAAAGATGTCAAAAAATGTAGAAAATAGTAGACCATGGATTTGGGGGGAAATGGATGTGCATACTTCAAACAGTCATATTCGAGGCTACGAGCAATGAAATCAAGCCCATGATGGCTTGCCAAAAATATGGAAAGGAGAAGAATAGGATTGGATTGCAAGTGTTGGAAAATACTGAGTGGAAATTGTCCAAAAATGCAAAACACAAAAGAAACCCAAATTTGAGACAAGAACGGGCTATGTTATGCTCCAACAGTCATATCTCAAGATACAAACAACGAAATCAGACAAGAAATAGATCAATGGAAAGATAAGACAGAGGAGAGTAATATTAGAATATCTTAATCAGTGGGCTAAATCCATAAACACCCAAAATGACTTAAGGAACCCAGAAGACGAAGCCAACATGAAGAGATACTAGTATTTGCACATGAATTTCATTTATGAGATGCCTAAGGGAGAAAATAACCTCCCAAGAGACTCTCCAACTTTTGTTTGTAACCCCACCTATTCATTTTTTAAAATATGAAATAAATTTGAAACATAAAAAATGAATTGGGGGAAAACAAAACGAACGACCATGAGAACATAAGAGTCTCTCTTTTTTTACAAAAGAGAGCTCGTTGGATTTAATGGGGGACTTTTCCCCTTTTTAAAAGAAAGATGGTATTATTATTGTTTAGGGAATAAATAACAAGATTCATTTGGAAAATATGGGACTTTGATGAATGTATATGAGACTATTCTTTGCGCATTTGTCTTATGCCTGAGCAGCATAGAATTTTTTTGTATAAACTATTTCTTCACTCTATTTTGTATGTCCATGTCGTCACATGTTTCCTTATGAGTACATAAATTATGTTATGAATGCATTATACAACTAATTGTTTATGTATTTATAGCATTGTTGTCTTCACTTATCATTAATATACACAAGTTATTTATGGTTCTAGTGATATTATCTCTCATTGTACTCATTCTTTTATCTTTGCTCTTGGGATAGGTTAGAAATAGTTAGATTAGATTAGTTTTCTTTCAGTTAGATTAGTATTAGGATTAATTAGAACTCTTTGCGGGAAATTTCCCTGTATTTCCCATTTTTCTTCTTCTAATTATGAGTGGCAATGAGGCCCACATACTCTTCAAAAATGCTACACTAAATGAGAGTATGTCTATTTGGGACTTGTCATTAGGCGTTCTCCCTTACCTACTTGAGAAACCATCGAGACCCGTCAACACTGCTCTACCCATTCTAGATAATCCTTAGGAGTCAGTCTCCATGGATTTTATGTCAAGTCCACCCTTAACCAAGCATGGTAATGATTATGTTTTTATGGTTTCCATTGGTTCAATAAGATGGAAATTTTTGTCAACCTACAAGAAGAGTGTCATAAAAAATTATCCATTACTAAGATCTTCTTTAACCATGTTTGAGTTTAGTTTGGGTTTCCAAATACCATTATTCCTGATAGGTACATCAAGTAATTAAGTATATTTTGGTTAATGATGGACACCAAACTAACCAAATCAATTTCCTTCAATCCCCAGTCTTATAGACTTATAGATATAGTTGACAATATAAATGTATATATCCTTCAAATGTACAACTCTAAACATACTCATACATGGGATGAAAGATTTTGTACCTTCAACATTGCTACAACATAATTCTTCATAGTTCTATTGGCCACATCCCTTTTTCAGGTGTACCTGGGAGTCCATCCATTATCCCTAATTGATGTAGCTCTACTATTGCATAAACATGGGAAAATTCCTCCCATGATTAGAACAAGGTAGAAAAAGTAGTAAAAAAAATTCAATGAATTTGTCAAATCCAACAATTTCATGATATCGTATGGAAAGTGAATTCTAAGTATGAGTAATGACATGATCAACGTTGGGTACCACATAACTTTTTTCAAATTGGTGATAAGTTATGGTTTAACTTGCAAAAAGAGTGACTCACAAGTTCCCATTAGAAGCTCATACCACTTTGTTATCGACCTTAAACCATAACCAAGGTCATGGATAAGAATTATTTTAAAATTAATCTTCCACCATTTCTTAGCTTACACTCACTATTTAATATGGAGTTGCTTCTACCATACTTTCCACATTTGTTAGACACCTCAAAGGTGGTAGATCATTTGGAACCTAAAGAACTCAACCCTGACTGCCTTGAGTAAGCTATAGTGACGTGGATCATGGACACCAAGATGAATATCACCCATCAGATAGAACATACAACTCTATCATCTATTGGATAGTCGTGGCAAGGTAGATTTTTCATTAGGTAAATTATTTTACCAGGAAACATATTAAGCATAATTTTCCACATATGATGGAGAAACTTGACACAATGGGAACCCAAGGGGGGAGGACTAATCTAGGTGGTAATTTAGGATTTCCACTATCTCAAAAATGGTCTTTGAATCGTGTTACATTTATAGCATTTTTTAGGTCCTAAAATTTCAACGCATTTTTTTATCCTTAAACAACATTTTATGGAGATGATCACATACCAAGCATAAATACTTCAAAAATTTATAGTGAGGGCCTCCATTCTCTAGATCTCTTTTAGATCATTTTTATGTTTCAAATATTACCCCAAATATATTTCATATATGAATGCAAACTTCATTTACCAACTAAGCTACCCAGGCCCACATTCCTTTCACCACCTAAAATCCTAGGTATATGCTTTTTGGATTTAAGTTAGGTTTTTTCCTCTCATGTTTTTTTTTGATATTGTGGTATTCTTTAGTTTCATCCTCTTGTTATAGTATTTTTTGTGAATCATATCATAGTCATCACATCTCTTTTCATATATAAGCTACCACCATTCTATCCATTTGTATTTCAATGTATATTGCAATGTTTTTCACTTCTTGATTCATTAGTAAAATTTGGTTTTCACTATGATACTATACACTCAAAACTACTATGTTGTTATCTCTACATTATTGTATTATTTATTTTCACTCTTAATATAATATAGATCAATGATATAAGATAATTCGTTCTTTGTTGTTTTTTCATGCATGTCCTTGATGAGTTCATGGTATAAGGAGTTGGGCCTTGAACTAAGAGCCTAGTGATGACTTCCCTTATTAATCTAAGTGGTTCCCCATAATGATGGAAAATAATTATGATAGAACGAGAGATCATATCAAGTTGTTTCTCCAAGAATCCCTAGATTGATAGAAAAAAATATGAAAAAACAATTCAAAAAAATCCTTTGATGACTCCCAATAGGGATGAAATCCCCTTTGATTAGTATTAATTTCAGAGTAATTCCACCATTCAAGGTACAAATTAATTTTTAAAACCCTATATTTGAAGGAAATATAAATGCAAAAGATTTGGATAGATGGTTAAATATACTATAGGGTTATTTCTCTATTAAGAAACTTTCCAATAGTAGGAAGATTACTTTTGTATTCCTAAAGTTCCTTTCCCATGTTAAATATTGGTGGGATACTTACTAGACAAAGTGTGCTAGAAATTTTGAACTATATGCAACAATACCCACTTGGGAGAAATTTGTCAACACCCTCAAGGATGATTTTTACTAGTTGGAAACTACAAAGACCAACACATGAGATGGAAAATGTTATAAGGTAAATACTAATCTATCTTGTAGTACATCAACATATTTTATACCCTACATACAAATCTAGGAATTTTGGGCTCTAAGAAGCATGTGGTTCAAAAATACCACAGTGGAATGTATACATACATCTAGACAGAAATGGAGTTTCTAGACATCTCTTTGCTAAGAGTTTCTTACCCATATGCCTTCAAGATTGAGACAATTTTTTGGCAAAAGGAAAAGAAAGAGTTTGAATCAAAAAATTAGTTCCAATACAAGGGTAAAGGAGGCCCTAAATATAGAAATAAAGATAAAGAAAATATAACCATCTCCAAGACAAGGTTTCATAGACACATGCAAAGAAGAAGAACAAGAAGTTAAAGAAGGACATGGGAAAGTGGTGTGACTTACTACAAAAATCCCTTAGCACAATAATGGTGAATTTCACACCAAACAACCATTATTGTCCAAGATAAAAGAAACATACTTTTATTTGACCCTAATTCCACACGAATTCATGAATAAGGGAAAATGGATCATTGAAATGGAATGTGATGTTAATATCACCATTGTAAATGCTCAACCAAAAGAGTTTGAGGTGAGCACCTATTCGATTCACAAATGTGGATGAAGGGGAAATTGATTCATTTCATTTTTTATAGCAACATCCAAAGAAACT
Organism: Picea engelmannii; assembly: GCA_009831015.1. Taxonomy (NCBI): domain Eukaryota; kingdom Viridiplantae; phylum Streptophyta; class Pinopsida; order Pinales; family Pinaceae; genus Picea; species Picea engelmannii. The sequence continues at coordinate 1,575,872 of ML780971.1, forward strand.
CATATTACTAGAGGCCACCAAGAATATGAAGTTACCAATGATGTTGCACTCCTTTCCATATACCATCGGTTGGATGAGCCAAGAAAAATACACCCATGTCAGTCAGCAATGCCACCTACAATATGTTATCGAGCCCTTGATAGATGAGGTGTTGTGTGATGTTGTGTGGCTTTAAGATTGAGATTTTATTTTAGGAAACATAATGTGGAAGAGATGTGTTGTTTACTGGTCTAGGCCCCAAGGAATCATTGTCACCTTGGTATATCAACTCTACAGGATATTATAGGTAGTTCCAAATACCATGGAATCTTGATCACTAAAAAGTAGTGCATCAAGATAATCTCTTAGGCTAGGATATTTTTCATCTTCATGATATTATAAGCTAGAGCAAAGAAAAACATTGTGACCACTAAGGACCCTATAAGGGATCTCTCTATGCAAAAAACAAAGGTAAATTAGTCAATGGAAGAATACATATAAATATTCACTTTGGTTATAGGAGTACCTCTACACTATCAAGTAAAGCATTTAATTGATTTGACATCAGATTTCCCTCTGCCCAGTGGGCCTATATACTTCCACTCTTTTTTGGATATCAACGAGATCAAATGCCAAAATTAGAAGCTAATAAAAAAATTACATATTCAACCAAGCTCCTCACCCTCTAAGAGACCTATTGTGTTGGTTAATACAAAGGATGGAACATGGTGAATCTATATTGACTATAAATCCTTAAACAAAATAATAGTAAAAAATTGATATCCCATCCCCTGGATTGATGATTTACTCGATCAAATCAAAGGCACCAAGTTTTTCAACAAATTTGATCTTAAGTTAGGCTATCATCAAGTGCCAATTGATATAACTAATGTGTGGAAGAAACTATTAAAGTATAAATATTGTCTATTTGTGTTGGAAATACTGAGAGTGGGGGTGAATCAATATTACCTTTTTAAACAATTAGTAATTAATTTTTTATTCTAATTATCATCACTATTGATCAGCAATGTACTTTGTATTTAAACAATCAATTATATAAGTATACTTCAACAAGAATTACAAAGTTTATAAAGAATAATATTTTGTTTGTGAAGGACACCAATCCTCTTTAGAGCATCGACCCTTGGAGACACAAATCCCCTTCTTCAGTAAACCAACCCTAGGAAGTATCAACTCCCTTATTTTAGGGGACCAACACTAGGAAGAACCAACTCCCTTGTCTTTACGGAACCAACCCTAGGAAGCACCAACTCCCTTGTCTTTACGGAACCAACCCTAGGAAGCACCAACTCCCTTGTTTTCACACTTTACTTAGTAAAGGATATGAATCCTTCCTTGCTCCTCCCTTCCACCATCACTCATAAGTATCTTCATATTTCCTTCTTGGACTCTGCTTATGTTTTTTATCTTCTGATCTGGACTGCAGAGACACTTTATTCTCATCATTCTTTCTTGTTTATATAGTCTTCCAACTGGTGTGAAAGTTGAAGCATTGTGTCCCTTTATTAGAACTTTGAACCATTGCACCTCTTCATTTAAATGATAATATTAAACTTTAAATAATATCATTTTTCTTTTTTATTCTTTATTCATAATGCTCATGATTTAACTCTTCTTTAATCATGACTATGTATCGGTTCATTAGTCTACAGATCTCAAATTATTGTGAATTCGAGTTTAATTAATAGGCACTTCCCTTCAACCAAAATTTGTGTGACCATGAGCTCGAGATCACGAGCTTATCCATTCCAAGAATTTTTTTATTAGCGCTTTCTTCTTCCGCCCCTATTATTCTACATGGAACCATATTCAAATGTCTAAGTGATTATTTACTTCTAGCCCCTTTAGCTTCTTTACCTTATCACATGGCCAGTGTTGGAACCAAGTTCTCTGGTACTTCGTCCTTCGGGACTTTCGACCTTTGCAATCATTCAATCCTCCCGAAGTACATTTTGTCGGAGTGTGTATATTGTATTCACTAGTAGATTAGATGCTCAATATTTAATCTTTCGTTATGGAAAATCTTGGATTATCTATAGGCTTCAAACAAATCGACGGTTAAGACTTAATCAGGAGTTGGGATGAAGGGTTATCATTCACTATGGGACTTCAGCTATTTGTGGCTCCAGGACTATGGAGTAGAGCAATCCCTCCGTAATTTTACCTACCGAATAAGTCATAGAATGGTGGTGAACACTTGTTGTCGGTTAACACCTCTGCTTACGCTATCCTTCCACTATGCGTGATCAACAGTCGAGAATGCTCCTGAATTAGATCAATGATTAGTGTTACTTCGTGATTTAGGCTTACTCTATCCTTCCATTGTACTTGATCGAACGATCAAGAAATATTCTGTAGGATCCTATATTAGCGGCCAAACGTTAATTCATGACTTCAACCTTCGATGCTTCAGATATTTTAGTTGGTAGGAGAAGATGGATATCCCTGTAGGATGTAGTCCCAGAGTGACGTGTCTTGTTGATGTCACTATTGACATGGCACTAGATGAATGGATGCCACGTTTCACCTTGATTTGTGACTTTCATCTACCTAATGTGTCAACTATACCTTGAGACTTGTCACTAGTCGATTGGGCCACGTGTCATATTTGTCTTATGCCACATGTATCCTTCCGGGATCATTTCTTTTACACTTTGTGGCTTAGGTACTTCATGGCTTCGGGAGTTTTGACACTTTTATACCATCCTTCGATCAATTTCAAAGTGTCAAATAGATCTATCACCGTAGATATTTTCTTGTCTTGATCGACGGCTTTTGTTAACTCCGGGGATCCGAAGTTCGGTCTTTCCTGGTTGATATGAGCTTATTATCGTCGGAGTAGGTCAATGTCAGATTTAAACACCTTCTTCCTTTTAGCGCGATATAACGGTTTCAATATTTATTCCAGATCAACGGCTGATAGGATTTCCTTGCTCTTCCTCTAATTCGAAGGTCGATGGGAGTTCACGACTTTGGGGCTTCGACCTTCAGGTAAACTTACATGTTTCAGACTCCTTTTCGCCGGAGTGGTTAGCGCTTAATGATAGATTAAATCTAGGTCTAATGGATGGGAAACCATCTGAATATCCTTCTTGATCGATGGTTGGCATTATTTTGTGACTTCGGGATTTCATGGATTCTTTCTTGTCTCCAGTAATCGTTGAAGTGGCGAAGTGTCAAAGTGTCAAAGTTATTTATCCGCTACTTGATCCAACGGTCCATAATGCTACTACTTTAGATATGACATTTGAGATTTAATCCTTCCCAACCTATGACTTAACCTTGATCTAACGATCTTGGATTGTCCCAAACTAAGAATGAACAGTTCATGTAACTCGATCCTTTACAAACGGATTTATTTACTCACAGAACTCTATCTCCTGTGTTATTTCAAATGCTCCATCTCTTCTGACCTTCGATTAATGTTCTTCCTTCTAAGCGTTGGGTTTATATTGTATTCTTTTTCACCTTGTTGACATCAATGAAAATATCATACCATTGTGTCCAACATTCTCCATGTTTTCCCTTGAAGTCAACCTTTTCTTTGAAATATTTTTATTTCTGTTGCTTATCAATTTCCTCCCCCCTTTGACAGCAATGATAGATGGGATCTTTCTATGTTCCCTCTGTGGTGATGCTCCCCCTAACCATGTGCCCCTTTTCTTCTAATGTGACTTTTGTGGTTTTAATGAGGTAAGTGAATTACTCCCAATTTTTTTGAAGATTTTCAAAGGTACTTCTGGGAAAAGGTTTTGTGAATATGTATGCAATTTGTTCTTTGGTGTCCACATGCATTATTTTAACCACTCTTTGAGTAATCTAATATCTTAAGAAATGGTATTTGATTGGCATGTGTTTGGTTTTAGAATGCATTACTGGATTTTTAGAGATACTTATGGCACTAGTTTTATCACAATTAATAGTAATGGGATCATCATATTTTATTTGTAAATCTTCCAATGTTTTATTCATCCAAAGAACTTGTGTACAACAGGATGAAACAACAATGTATTATGCCTCTATTGTGGATAGTGATGTGGATGTTTTTTTCTTACTTAGTCAGGCTACCAAACATTTTCCTAAAAAAAAATCCCCTCCACTGGTGCTTTTCCTATCATCTATACTACCAGCCCAATCTCCATCAGTGTGTGTAGTTAGATTGAAGTATTTATCTTTTGGATACCATAATCCAAGTTCTAAGGTGCCTTTAAGATATCTGAATATTCTCTTTACTTCTTTAAAAGTGAGTTTATTTAGGTGCAGATTGAAATCTCCCCACGAGTCCTACAACCTGCATGATGCCAGATCTCGTTGTCGATGAATAGAGAAGACTTCCAACCATTGATCTGTACATCATTTGGTCCACTTTGTTGGAAGATTNATTGTTGTCATTGATGTCAACCCTAGTCATGGGTTTTGGACCGCAAGATTGATAAAGGTATTTGGACATGAAGGAAAATGCACATGCATATACAACACCCATGAATGGATAGTATACATCATGTTGTTTCTGGTGGTACGTGGCACATCACATGGATCCTCATGGTTGAGGAGAAATGAATTTTTGAAGATGACAAAGTGAATTGAAAAAGGAAGTACATGTAGGCCCTGAAAATAATTAAAGAAAATAATTACAAAATAAGAAAGTGTCAGGTCAGCCCTAATGTTAAAAGGAAGTGACACAAATGGTATAAATAAATATCATTATACATTCATTTGATACAAGTCGAATTTCATAGGTAATAATAAGTAAAAGAAGGTCGGATTTCAAGGAAGGATGAAGTCTTTTGGTGATGTGTTCTAAGGTATGTTATTTTTAGGTCATCTTACCATTTTTGCTATAACTTTTTTTCTAGAACGATTAAGATGGTGAAATAGATATGGTATTGAGAAGACATATCAAGGTACCTCTAGTAAAAATTTCAGCTCTTGATTCGCTATAATTATGGATATACACTCTGTGGAATATAGGGTTTGTGACCAGTCCTGAAACTAGTCAATAAACAGGTGTTCTAGGTAAAACAGTCATAACTTTTTCATACAGACTCCAAATGAAATGGAACCACTTCCATTGGAAATAGTACGGACTGTAGTTTCTTGTGTGTGAGTTTCAGAATCAGATGTTAAATATTGAGCGCGGGGCATGTGGTACAAGTTGGGTCTTCTTAACAGACCAGAATTGAATAAAGTCTACCATTCTTTCTATAACCTCTTTTTGGGGAGAATTCAAGGAGTGAAAAATGGAGGAGTTTTAGAGAATACATTGAATAATATTATCTACAGGATAATAGTACTCCATGAATTGAATAATTGCAGAAATTGAAGAAGTCTCAGGAAGCATTATCAGGTTCTATGTGATGATTGGTTGATGGTGATCATTTAATGTAAAGTTTTATTATCTTTCATATATTCTTGGGTGGAAGGAAGGGGAAAGTATGGAGAGTTCAAATCTCTCTTGATATTGGAGGA
>ML780971.1:1584739-1617609 GCA_009831015.1 Picea engelmannii
GAATTTCTTTAGAATTTCCTTGATATATTTGTCTTGGGAAATGAATATTCCTTTTTATGTTTGACTTACTTGTAAACCTAAGAAGAAGGACAATTCTCCTAGCATAGACATTTCAAATTCTTCTTGCATTTTGGTTGCAAAATTTCTACTTAGTATAGTAAGATTACCTCCAAATATGATGTCATATACATATACCATCACAATAATCATGTTTTGATTCTCAATTTTGATGTATAATTTGTTTTCAATAGTCCCTCTCTTATATCCTTGCTTTTACATGTACTAATTAATCCTTGAGAACCATGCTTTGGGGGCTTGTTTAAGACCACACATGGCCTTATTTAACTTGCACACATAGTCCTGATTTTTTGTGAACATGAAGCCTTTTGGTTTCTCAACATAGAATTCTTCTTCTAGTGTTCCATTAAGGAATGTTGACTTGACATCCATCAGATAGATTTTGAAATTTCTGAAGCATGCAAATTCCAGGAACATTCTAATGGCCTCAAGTCTTGCTACTGGAGCAAAAGAATATTCAAAATAAATACCTTCCACTTGGGAATATCCTTTGCAAACTACTATGGCTTTGTTCTCTATAATATCCCCATTTTAATTTAGTTTGTTCTTGAAGATCCACTTGGTTCCTACCACATTCTTGTCCTTGGGCCTTGGAACTAGTTCCCAAGTCTGGTTCTTCTCTATTTGGTATAGTTCTTCATCCATTTCTTTTATCCAATCTTTACTTTTGTTGGCTTCTTTAAATGACTTAGGTTCTATCAGGGATAACATTGTTTGTTCTTATTCAAATTTGAGTTTCCTTCTTGTTTCCACTCCTGCATTTTTCTCTCCAATAATATGACTTTCAGGATGACACTTTTGAACCCTTTTTTATGGGGATTTTGGCAAGGATGTTTATTTGTCATCTTAATGATCAGTGTGGGGTTCATTTTCTTTACGCTCTTCATCAACTTCTTCATTCTGATATTTTCCATCACTTTTATCATCATATGTTGATACGTTTTGGGGTATGACTTGTCTCAATTTTAGATAATCTATCTTTACATTGGCACTTTCCACCATTTTATATAGTCTTAGGTTATAACAATCTATAATCCTTTTTGTTAGGTGAAATTCCTATAAATATGCCTTCATATGATCTTGGGTCAAATTTCCCTAGATTATCCTCATCATTCTTAATGTAACATTTACTTCCAAAAAAACTAAAGTGTTTTACAGATGTTGACCTGCCAAACCATAGTTCATAAGGAGTTTTTTCATGGATGGGTCTCAATTGAGCTAGACTAAGTATGTGGATTGTTGTGTAGATTGCATCTCTCCATAATTTGTCTGTAAGCTTGGCTTCATTTAACATGGTTCTTGCATCTTCTTGAACTATTTTGTTTTTTCTTTCCACCACTCCATTCTATTGAGGAGTCTTGGGAGTTGAAAATTGTCTTTTGATGCCATGATTTTCACAGAATTGAATGAACTCTTTAGAGGTTAATTTTCCTCCATTGTATCTCAAAAATTTAATTTTGAGATCGGTTTCATCCTCTACAAGGACTTTGTATGTTTTAAACTTCTCAAAGGCTTCTAATTTTTCTTTTAGAAAGTATACCCAGGTCATTCTTGTGTGATTATCAATGATCAACATAAAAGAATATTCACCATAAATACTTTTAGTTCTGGTAGGTCCACATATATCTATGTGAATAAGTTCTAATGGTTTTTTTGTGAAATTCTCTTTTGTTTTGAAACTAAATTTTGTATGCTTCCCTATTTGGGAATGTTTGCAAATAGCATTTCAAGGCTTTATAATCTTTGGCAGATCCCTTACTGCCTCCTTCTTATTGTCTTTGATTAAGTTTTCAAAACTTGTATGTCCCAAATTTATATGCCATATCCAACTTTCATCTTCTTGACCTAAACAACATTTTTATTCTCCTTCCATGTCAAGGATGTACACATTGTTGGATGTTCTTGGTGAAACTTCCACTATCTTCCCTGAATCTTCTCTTTTTATCTCACATTTCTGAGAATCAAAGGTAAGTATGTGACTTTGATCACATGTTTCACTTACACTTAGGATATTAGGCTTAATATTTTCTACTAAAAGTAAATTTTATGCTTTGGCCTTGTTATTCCCTAGGCTAATAGTGCATTTTCCAAGTATCTTGGTTGATACATTATCTCCAAAGGTGAATTTTCCTTTTTGTTTCTTCGTTAACTTGAGAAATTTTCTTTGATCTCCAGTAATGTGTTTATAACATCCATTTTCTATATACCACTGACATCCCTTGTTTTTGGCATACAAGGCTACTTTACACTCTGTTTTCTCTACTTGCTTTTTCTTCCATACTTTTTTATTGTTGAGAATATTTATCTCTTTGACATACCTTGAAAATCTACATTCGTTGGATTCATGTCCATAGTTATTAAATTTGAGGCATTCCATATTGTAATCTTGTAATGGAGAGAACAAATTATAGTTTCTTTTATTTTTATTGAACTTATGACTTCTTTGGACATTTTTTGGATTGTGATTTCTATAGGCTTTACAATGTATTGCTTTGTGTCCAAAATTATTGCAGGAATAGCAATATCCAAGGAAGATATATTGATATCTGTTAGAGGGATTTCTTATGGTGATTGCATTCTTCTTGTCATCTTTTTATTTCGTAGGGGATGTTGATTTTTGTTTATTTGGGATGGTCTCCAATGGAATCATCCTCGCCTTATTATCTTCTCTTCTTAAGGGGATTTTAAGAGCATCTGCATATTTGATTGGTCTTTTGACAGATCTGTGTGATGTATAAGTTGAGTCTTGGGTGTATCCCAAACCAGTCTTGTTATTTGGTGACCTCTGACTACTGAGAATTTCATCCAATATCTTTGAACTATTTTCAAATTTTGATCCCTTCTTTTCTTTCTCAAGTTCACCTTTTAGCAGCTTAATCTTAGCTTCTAGCTTCTCACATATTTGTTCTCTATCATTGGGTTGTTTTAAAATGACTTCTTTAATTCTTTTAGCTTCCAGGAGTTGGGAGTTCAAATCATTGATGATATGCTCTAATTCTTTGATGGTTCTTGATGCATCTATTTCTCTTGATTGATGTGATTCTTCAAATTCTTGAAGTTGGGCCCTAAGTAGCTTGTTCTTCTTTTTATACTTTCTTAGTTCCTCTAGAGCACTAATCAATTCAACTTATAGATCTACTTCACCTTCACTTTCATAGTTTTCTTCATTATCTATATTAATATTTTGAGGGTTCATTCGCATAAATAGAAGCTCTAAATCTTCATATTCATTTATGTCTGAAGAGTTGATGTCTTTTTTGGAGTAGAAGTTTTTATTTTTCTTATAAAATTTCTTCTTGTATTGGTTTTTCTGGTTGTGGGATTCTTCATCATCACTATCCTCCTACTTGGGATAGGGACATTTGTTAGCAAAGTGTCTGATTATGCCACAGTTGAAACATTTGAAGAGTTACTTTCCTTTACATTTTCCAAATCCTTTTTGGAGTTTCCTTATAAATTTGGTCTCTTCTACATCTGATATGTCTGACTGATCTTCATTAGACATATCTTCTTGTTTCTGCTTTGCTTTAGAGGCCTTAAATGTTGTTTCTTCTTTTGATGGTTTTTTGTTCCCTTTTCTCATCTCATATGTTGTAAGAATTCCATGGAGTTGATCTACTATGAGTTTGTCAAGTTCTAGTCTATCTTCAATTGTGGAAATTTCGGCATTATACCTTATAGGCAATGACCTTACGATATTTTGTACAATAGTTTGTTTGAAAGTTCTTCTCCTACTGCTTTGATTGATTTAACTACCTCATCTACCCTATGAAGGTATTCATCAATGTTCTCTTCTTATTTCATCTTCAAATTTTCAGACTGAGCTCCGTAGATTTGTAGTTTGGCTTCCTTGACTTTGCTATCTCCTTCATATATAACCTCCAGTTTGTCCCATATCTCTTTAGCTGAATTACAATGCATTACCTTCAAAAATATAGGATTTGTTAATCCTCCTATAATGGCATTGAATTCTCTTGAGTTGTCATTGCAAATATTCTTTCCTGCAGTATATGTGGGTGGAGTAGTTGGTGAAATATAACCATCTACTACATATTTCCAAACATAAAAACCAAGAGCCAAAGGTAGATTTTCATTCTTATTTTCCAGAAATCATAACCACCTATGTTAAACAATGGTGCTTTGTTGGAAGACATTCTCTCTTGCTGATCCATTTATTTCATGATCTACTTCCATTTATTAGACTATGTTGAAGGTACTTGCTCTGATACCAATTGTTGGAAATACGGAGAGGGGGGGGGGTGAATCGGTATTACATTTTTAAACAATTAGTAATTAATTTGTTATTATGATTATCATCATTATTGATCGACAGTGGACTTTGTATTTAAACATCAATTATATAAGTATACTTCAATAATCACAAAGTTTATAAAGAATAATATTGTGTTTGTGAAGGACACCAATCCTCTTTAGAGCACCGACTCTTGGAGACACAAATCCCCTTCTTTAGGGAACCAACCCTAGGAAGCACCAACTCCCTTGTTTTATGGGACCAACCCTAGGAATCACCAACCCCCATTTTTTAGGGCACCAACTCCCTTGTCTTTAGGGAACCAACCCTAGAAAGCACCAAGCCTTGTCTTTAGGGAACCAACCCTAGGAAGCACCAACTCCCTTGTTTTCACACTTTACTTAGTAAATAATATGAATCCTTCTTTGCTTCTCCCTTCCACCCTCACTACATTAGTATCTTCAGCTTTCCTTCTTGGACTCTGCTTATGCTTTTGATCTTCTGATCTGGACTGCAGAGACACTTTATTCTCATCATTATTTCTTGTTTATATAGTCTTCCAACTGGTGTGAGCGTTGAAGCATTGTGTCCCTTTATTAGAACTTTGAACCATTGCACCTCTTCATTTAAATGATAATATTAAACTTTAAATAATATCATTTTTTCTTTTTATTCTTTATTCATAATGCTCATGATTTAACTCTTCTTTAATAATGACTGTGTATCGGTTCATTAGTCTATAGATCTCAATTTTTTGTGAATTTGAGTCTTAATCAATAGGTGCTTCCCTTCAACCAAAATTCTTGTGACCACGAGCTCGAAACCATGAGCTTATCCATTCCAAGCATTGTTTTATTAGCACTTTATTCTTTCGCCCCTATTCTTCTACGTGGGACCGCATCCAAATGTCCGAGAGATTATTTACTTCTATCCCGTTTAGCTTCTTTACCTTATCACGTGATCGATGTTGGAACCATGTTCTCCAGTAGTTCGTCCTTTAGGACATCCGGCCTTTTCATTCATTAAATCCTCCCATAGTACATTTCATCAAAGTGTGTATATTGTATTCAATAAGAGATCAGACGGTCAATATTTAATCTTCCGTTAGATGGAAGATCCTGGATTATCCATAGGCTTCAAACAAATCAATGGTCAGGACTGAATCAGGAGTTGGGATGAACAGTTCTCATTCACTATGGGACTTCGACTATTTGTGGCTCCATGAATCTGGAGTAGAGAAACCCCTCTGGAGGTTTACCTACCAAATAAGTCATAGAATGGTGGTGACTACTTCCTGTCGGTTAACACCTCTGCTTATGCTATCCTTCCATTATGCTTGATCAATGTTTGAGAATTCTCTTGAAGTATATCAATAGTTAGTGTTACTTCATGATTCACTCTTACTCTATCCTTCCATTGTACTTGATCAGACGGTCAAGAAATATTCTGTAGGATATTAGATCAATGGCCAAATGTTAATTCGTGACTTCAGCCTTCGACGCTTCGAATGTTTTATCTAGTGGGAGAAGTTGGATATCCCTGGAGGATGTAGTCCCAAAGTGATGTGTCTTTTTGACGTCATTATTGGCGTGGCACTAGTTGAGTGGTTTCCATGTGTCACCTTGATTCATGAATTTCTTATATCTAATGTGCCAACTATACCTTGACACTTGTCACTAGTTGATTGGGCCACATGTCATATTTGTCTTTTGCCAAATGTCTCCCTCTTGGTTCATGGATTTACACTTCGTAGCTTCGGTACTTCGTGGATTTCAGAAGTTTTTTCACTTTTATACCATCCTTCAATCATTGTTGAAGTGTTGAATAGATCTATCATCGTAGATATTTTCTTGTCTTGATTGACGACTTATGTTAACTCTGGGGCTTCAGAGTTCGAGATATCTTGGTTTATCTGAGCTTCTTATGGTCATAATAGGTCAATGTCAGAGTTTGCCACCTTTTGCCTTTTAGCGTGATCTAATGGTTTCAATATTTATTCTAGATCAATGGTTGACTGAATTCCCTGCTCTTCCTATGATCCGACGGTCGATGGGAGTTCGCGACTTCGGGGCTTTAGACTTCAGGTAAAATTACATGTTTCAGAATCCTTTCCATAGAGGTCATCGCTTAATTCTAGATCAAATATGGATCTAACGGCTGAGAAACCATCCGAAGCTCCTTCCTGGTCGATGGTTGGAATTATTTCATGACTTCAAGATTTTGTGGATTTTTTCTTGTCTCCAGTGATCGTTGATGTGGCGAAGTGTCAAAGTTATTTATCCGCTACTTGATCCAACGGTCCATAATGCTACTGCTTCATATCTGACGATTGAGATTTAATCATTCCCAACCTATGAATTTACCTTGATCTAACGATCCTAGATTGTCCCGAACTAAGAATGAACAGTTTATGTAACTTGATCCTTTACAAAAGGATTTATTTACTCACAAAAATATGTCTCCTGTGTTATTTCAAATGTGCCATCTCTTCTGAGATTCGATTAACGTTCTTCCTTCTAAGCTTTGGGTTTATACTGGATTCTTCTGCACCCTGTTGACATAAATGACAATATCATACCACTATGTCCAACACTTTGAATGGTTGGTCATCACTTTTATCTTGACTATTATGCCAACGACATTCATGAGGATAGTGGAAGATATCATGCAATCATTCACCAAATATTTTGTGATCATATACCTCGAAAACTACCTCATCTTTGGTAAAACCTGCGAAGAGCATATGAAGTGCATTTAACATGAACTAAGCACCCCATGGTAACACAAATTATATGCCAACATATGGTATTTCTCATCACACATGTAAAAAATTCAATATCATGGGTAAATAATGGATGAGTGTGGTGTGCATGTGGATATAGTGAATATCCAAGTCCAATGACTAGATGACCCAAAAGACACTAATATATCTTCAAATCTTCTTAGGCCTCACCTAATTTTCCCACAGGTTTATGTTGTGGTTCTCTCATATTTTTTGTCCCTTCATCCAAGTGACCAAGGATGGAGCCAAGGCCAAATTTGTTTGAATGGAGGCACATAAAAAATCATTCAAGGAGTTAAATAATTTCCTATCCATGACACCAATATTGATTCTTCTATATATGCAACAATTATTAGAAATTGAGACAGTTATCCTAGATTATGTTGTCATTGTAGTGCTCATACAACATGGAGGTTTGATGACATACCATAGTGATACACTCTCTAATGTGTTTCATAGATACCCCACTTATGAAAAATAGATTTTTCAGACTCCTCAACAATGGAAACATTATATTTTGAAAAGGGAAATATCCATCCACACCAACTACAGGCCTTTGCAGTTATGCATACATAGGGTAATTTTAAGAATGGATAATATCATATTGGATCCACATAGCTTCAAAAAATCTACCTTAACATCAAGTAAAAGAAAGGAAGCTCCAATCAAGTTGCAAATTTCCTAGCTAACCTCTGGTTTTGGCACTAAACACATTTCTAAATTCTTGTAGACATGAGACTTCAGAGTGGCCCTAATTGCATGCCAACGATATTGTCTTTATTGTTATATACCAAACATTGGTTATAAGTAAACAAGTTCCATACTTTCACCACTAAGATGGAATTTTGTGGCATCCAATCTATCCATGTTTTCTTTTAGGTGAGTGTGAGGAGATGATTTATGAGGCACACTATTGTTGGGTGACAGTTCATTTTGGTGTGGAGAACACAATGGTAGTGATAAAAAGGTACATCTATTATCTAAAGCATCAACAAGACATCAAGAAATATATCAAAACATGCACTACCTATGACATTTATAAATTTGGAATCAATAAGAAGGGACTTTAAATTCCTCTTCCCACTCTAGATAATCCTTGGGATTAAGTCTCCATGGATTGTATGTTTGGTTTTCCCTCAACAAAGCATGGTATTTAATCAGTTCTCTGAGATGGAAATATTTTCACCCTACAAAAAAGGTTTCATATTAGAATTCATTGTTAATATCTTATTTAAGCATGTTTAGGTTCATTTTGGGTTTCCAAAAACCATTGTTTCTTATAGGAATAGTAGGTTCCTAAGTATCTTTTGGCTCACCCTGTAGTCCATAAACTGACCAAATCAACTACCTTTCATCCCTAGGTTGATGGACATAAAAAATTAGTAAACAAGATGATTATGAATATCTATAGAATCTACAAATCCAAACATCCCCATGCATGGGATGAAATATTTCCTTATGTTCAATGCATCTACAACATAACTCTTCATAACACTATTGGCCACCACACTTTTTAGGTGTGCTTGGGGTTACATTCATTTCCCACAACTAATGTAGCTCTATCAATTGCATCAATACATGAGGAGTCCTCCCATGCTCATTAAAATGTAGACAAAGTAACAAGTTTTGTTGGATGGATCCATCACATACAACAACAAGTTCATGATATTTTATAGAAAGAAAATGAAAAGAACAAATAATGGCATGATCAACATTGGGTTCCACACAAGTTTTAGGTAGGTGACAAGGTATGGTTTTGCTTGTATAAATACTGATGCATAAGAACCCATCAAAATATTAGACCACTCTAATATGGGCCTTATAACATCACCAAGCCTATGGGAGAGAATGATTTTGAATTAAATCTTCTACCTTGTCTTTAATGTGGAGTTTATTTTGCCGTACTTTCTTCCTCTATCAGACACCTCAAAGGTGGAAGAACACTTGGACCCTACATATCTTAACCTATGAATACCTTGAGAAGGTTTTAGTAGACCAAATCATGAACACCAAGTTGAAGAGAACCCACCTACATAACATAAAACTCTATCAAATTGTCAAAGCATGGTAGCTTATTCACCAAGGAAAGTGGTTTTGAGAACTAGAGTCAACAAAACTTTCCCCATCTAATGTAAGAATTTGACAATTGGGATGATTGTTTCCCAAGGGGTAACAAATTATCCAATTTTCCTTTCAATATTTCCACCATCTTAAAAATAGTCATGAACCTTATCAGATTTACAACAATTTTCGAGTCTTAAACTTCTTATGCTTTTTTGGGGCCTTAAACAACATTTTCTAAGGATGATCACTTACCAAACATAAATCCTCGAGCACCCCAAACAAAAATTTTGTCTGTAAGTTATGGCCCTAGGAAATTAACATACTAATTATGCTCCCCAAGCCTACATTCCTTTCACCACTTCAACTCCTAAGTTTAGCATTTTTGGTTTAGCAGGGTTTTTCCTCTTAAGGTTTTTGGAAATTATAATATAATGTAGATTTAGCCTATTATTATGGTATTTTTTCTGAGTGAGTGTAGTTGCCACATCTCTTATTAGGGGCAATCTACCACCATTCTAGCCATGTTTATTGTTATGTATATTGAATTTTTTTTCACCACTTGATTTGACAGTAGAATTTGGTTTTCACTATAATACTCTACTTTCAATATTGTTCTTGTGTTATCTCTACATTTTTGTGTTCTTACATTCCATTCGCAATACAATCTAGATTATTGGTATTAGAATAATCTTATCTTTCTTTTTTTTCCGTGCATGTCCCTAATGAGGTTAGTGTACAAGGAGTTGGGACTTGAATTAATTGAGAGCATGTTGAAGACTTCCCTCCTTGTTCCAAGAGGCACCCATGGTAGATGAAAAGAAAGATGGCAATGTAGGAGATATTTTCAAGTTGTTGCTCTGAGAATCCTTAGAGTGAGAGGAATGAGATGAAGGACCATTTATCCCAAATCCTTTGAGGAATTCCAATAAGGATGGTGGCTCCTTCAATAAGAAATAATTTCATAGGAACAACACCCTTCAAGGTACAACTTAATTTTGATATCCCTCTATTTAAAATAAAGATAGATGCAAAAGATTTGGAAAGATGGATAAATTTACTAGAGGTTTATTTCTCTATTCACAATATTTTCATGAGAATATTACTTTTGCACTCCTAAATGCCCTTCCCCATGTCAAAGATTGGTGGGATATTTATTGGACACAACATGTTGGAAATTCTCAATTGTATGCAATAGTACCCACTCGAGAAAAATTTGTAAATGTGCACAAGGATGAGTATTTACATGTTGGAAACTATGAAGAGAAATACATGAGATGGAAGACTTTGCATCAAGATAAAGAGAAGACTCTAAGTGACACTTGGTTCAAAAATACCATAGTGGCCAACATAATACATCCAATCAAAAATGGAGTTATTGGACATCTCTTCACTAGGAGTTGCTTAATGTTGTGTTGTCGAGATTGAGTACACATTTTAGCAAAAGGGTAAGAAAGAGTTTGGGCTTGGAAATCAACTGCAATACAAGAAGGGTAAAGGAGGCCCTAACTATCAAAATAAAGGACAAAGAAAAAATAAACATCCTCAAGAGGACCCTTCAAAGTTGCATGCAAAGAAGAAGAAAAAGAATTCAAAGAAGGGCATGGGAAATTGGTGTGACCACCACAAAATCTATTGTCCCAACAATAACCAATGTCATACCAAATAATTTTTATGTTTGTGTAGGAAACCCCTTCATATTTATCATGTTCTTCACAGTTGTAGCAATCATTAGAATCATGAGTTTCATCCTCATCAAAATCAAGAATTTAAGCATATCTTCTCCTCTTACTTAACCTCGTATGATTATTTATCACCTTTAGACAAACAAAGAATGCAAGAGCATTTATAATCTTTCGACTTGTCATAAATATTACATATATTATTTTCAACACTACTTGAACTCTTTGCAAAACTTGGAAGATATTTATCACAACGAGCACCTCTGGACAAATCTTCCTTGAAATTGTTTGTCAAATGTCATTCATTATCAACAATAGAGTTCTCTGTGGAAGTTGAAAGACTCTCATGAAATCCAACATATATTTAGAGAGATTTATTAATTGTATACGTTCATTATTAAACAATATAACAATATTGCTCCAAATGAGGAGCATTGCAAGCACTACATTATAATGAGAGTTTAGAAACGGAAAAATAAAGAGCTACACACAATGATACTAGTGTTTCTATACCTTGGGAGATCCACCATTATAACTTAGAGCTACATTGGAGCATATTCCCAACTGTCCAACAAGTTGGGTTCTATCTATCATTTTAACATCTCCTTGACTACCCCATCCTTCTTATAATGCTTCTTCAAATATATCCCAAATGTAAATGTTCCTTGTGAAAATGAAAATAGCATTCCCTAAGTTGAGTTGGTTTCACAAGATGGTTGGGAGGTAGGTCTTGCACTCTCCCTGCCCACATTCAAATCCCCGGTGAGACCTTGTCTTGTTGTGATAAGGCTAGAACGATAGGCACCCCCATGAGTGGGACCCCCCTTGTAGGTGTGTCTTTGGACGTCTCGGTCCTTAATAAGTCATAGGTTTCCTTCTATGCTCTATCTTGAGGGATGTTGGCAGTAACCTAGGGTTTATAGTGGCAGGAAACTGGATTTGAACTTAGGCCTAATCCCGACCAATTATTGATTCTCCTATATTTAAAAAAAAAAATAGCATTCCCTAGCATATTTCTCTAATGTGTGCATAAAAATTTTCATAACCATATCTACATGCTCAATACATACATCATTAACAAAATCATAATATCATTATATGCTTCTAAATGGCCCTTAACAAAAATAGTGTTATGTATGTGGAATGTTTTAAGCTTTTCTCTACATCCATTTGGAAATGTGTGAGGTTTCCCTTTTATGGTAGTAAAATATAATGGAACATACCTCTTTCCCAACCATCATGGTTGATTCCCATGGGAAGCTATGGAACCTCGGTAATATAGGTACATGCTATATCCTAAAGTAAAGTGTGAAATGAGCATACTATGTGGATTATGACTATTCACCTTTCCCTTCATGGTATGTTTTTTGGATCTTCAACTCGTGAAACAAATCTTCTAAGAAATATCATCACAAGATGACCTTAAAGTTATTCCAACATATAAATCTTTCTTTATGGAGTCTTTAGGCAATATTATTTAACCAGCAACTTGGGACTTTTAGTCTTGCAAAGAGTAGTAATGGTCTTTAGATCTTCCATTCCTTCAACAACAACATTACACTAATATAATTACCTCATGAATCAACCCCTCAAAAATATTTAGTTTCTTCTTGAATAGATATTGAGATCATAGCTCCATTGATCTGGTCACAAATAATCAATAGCAATGCATTCTTAGATTTATTCGAAATAGATCAATGATGTTTTTTATAGTTTTTCGAGAACAATTCTTTATGATGATTTTGTTAATACAATTTTGTGAGTGTATAGGTTTTTACATGTTGCTTAATATTTTTTAAGTAAATTGTGTTTATAAAACTTTCAATGTTTTGAGTGGACACTTCACTTGTAGACACTCCACCTATCATCAAGATAGAAAAATCTATAACAACGATGAACCGAGAACTCGTAAATAATTTTTTTTTAAATAAAAAAAAAAAAAACAATTAAGAAATAGCCATTGGAAAAAAAATATTAAATATTAAAAAAATATAAATAAACATTGAAAAAAAACTGAAAAATATTTTCCCAAATACTAAGCATAAAATATATAAGATAGATGTTGAAAAAAGGATTAAAAATATTTTGATCATTGCAGCTCCAAGCATAAATTCTTCAACCATTATCATTTTTAAATGGATCATTATGACTAGTCAAAGACAATCAATTATTCATGAATATTCATGCACTTTCTTTTCCTTCTTCCTCGAATTATGGGTTCAATCCACATTTGTTTTGGGTTTAGCTTGGGTGGTTGGGAGGAATGATTGTTACCCTTCTTTTACATGAATAAACTAATCCATTTGGATCATGAGTGTAACAAAAGAACCTTCAATCTCATAATTTTTGGTATAAAAGAACAACAAGATTAGGACACGCTAGCAATTGTAAAAGAAGAACTAAAAAATAAATCACAAATTGAAACAACTTACATCATAGAAGTAAAGAGGTTGGGAAGAATAATCGAACATAAAGATAGGTTGATTTGTGTCAAAATAAGTTGTAATAACCATAAATATGGCATATTCAATAAATATCCAAGTTTAAAAGGATCAAGAGAATATTTATAAATGAAGGAAGTTCAAAAGGTAAAAGAAACCAACAAAGAATGAAAATGGACAATAATTTGAAATTGAAAAGCTATTGTTATGGATAGAATCCAGAATAATAATAGTAATAAATAGGAATTTGTACTAAAGACATTTGAATTGCAATATGTTCTTGACAATCTAAGAAGTAGACCTCCAACGTAATTGTTATAAATTATATGTTATGCAGTAGAAGCAAAACAAGAACAAGTAGAACAATTACAATTATCAAACAAGACATATAACACAACAAACATACACATAATTGACACTGTCATTTACATGGTAAACCCCTTCTTGTAAGGGAAACCTCCACGGGGCAATGATAATTGGTATTTTCTTATTGTTCAAGGGATAGTTTACAAAAACCACTAAACACAGGCTTCCAATGATACATACAACTAGTCGACCCAACCTCCATTCAACCTTCGCCTCTATGGGATTACATGAATAAAAAACAATTACATTCGGTTACAAAATTGTCCCTCATAATCTGCGCTCATACCAAATTGGTAGATTTGGTTTAACAAACAACTACAAAATAGGAGCCATGAAATCTGCCAATATCCACAATATCTTGGAAATTAGTTGGCATATTCAACAATATCCACCTTGACAACAATTTACCTGATATATCATGCCCAATTTATTCATCACCTTCCCTACAAGCCAAGAGAAGCCAAGAACCAATTCAGCTTCTCTAACAGTACTGGTTTTGTGAAAATGTCTGCACAATTTTTCTTTGTATGGACTTTTTCGCTCTACCTTCATCTACAACCTATCTTACAAAATGGTATTTAACAAGAATATGTTTTGTCTTACTGTGATAAGCAGTATTTTTAGCCAAGTGAATAGCACTTTGACTATCACAGAATAATTTTACTTTTTCCTGCGTCCTTCCAAACTCACCCAGTAAACCTTTTAACCAAATTGCTTCCTTGCAAGCATGTGAAGCAACTACATATTCTACCTCTGTAGTGGATAAAGAAACAATATTCTGAAGCTTTGACATCCAACTAATAGCTCCACCTGCAAGAGTAAAAACATAACCTGAATTTTATCTCCTCTTGTCCAAATCACCTGCAAAATCTGAATCAACATATCCGCAGACTAAATCACTACCACATTATAGGTGATATAGTAATTACTTGTGCCCCTCAAATACTGAAGCACCCATTTCATTGTTTCCCAATGCTCTTTTCCTGGATTTTTCATGTATTTGCTGACAACACCAACTGCATGTGAAATATTTGGCCTTGTACACACCATCACATACATTAAACTTCCTACTGCATTAGCATACAGTACACGAGACATATATTCCTTTTCTTCATGTATACTAGGACATAAACTTGAAAAAATCTTGAAATGGGAAGCCAAAGGGATTGAGACTAGTTTCACACTATTCATACCAAACCTCGAAAGTATTTTCTCTACATACTTCTATTGTGATAACCAGAGCTTACCATTTTTCCTGCCTCTGAGTATCTCCATGCCCAAGATCTGTTTTGTTGCTCCTAGATCTTTCATATCAAATGTCCTAGCCATGTGAGCCTTTAACCTATTGATCTTTTTCATGTTCTTGCTTGTCAAAAGCATGTCATCAACATAAACCACCAAAATAACGAATATGTCATTATCAAACATTTTAAAATAGACACAATGATCATACTCACTCCTTGTATAATTATGGCTCATCATGAAAGAATCAAATTTCTTGTACCATTGTCTGAGAGACTGCCTCAGACCATATAATGACTTATTGAGCCTGCAAACAAACCTTTTCCTGCAAGCTTGAACAAACCCTTCTAGTTGTTCCGTGTATATTTCTTCATCTAAATATCCATGTAAGAATGATGTTTTAACATCTATCTGCTCTAAATCCAAATCAAGTAATGCAACTAATTCTAACACAACTCGAATTTAAACAACCTTAACAACTGGCGAAAAAATCTCATGAAAATCAATACCTTCCTTTTGAGAATATCCTTTTGCAACCAGTATTGCTTTGTACATTTCAGTCGTATCATCAACACCCCTCTTCAGCTTAAAGACCCACTTGCAACCTAGAGTCTTCATGTCTTTCGGAAGTTCTACCATGTCCCATGTTCCATTCCTCTCTAACACATTCATTTCCTCTTTCATCACATCTTTCCATTTTTCACTATCAGACACCTCCATTGATTCCCGATAGCAAGTAGGTTATTCATCATTAGTAATCAAAGAAACAGATGAAACAAAATCATCATACGTTCTAGGAGGATTTCTAACCCATGTAGATCTCCTTGGGGATGTTTGTGGATGATCCACATTTTGTTGATTATTATCGCCATCCACATTTTCTTTTGCAGGAACTTCTTCATGAACCTCTTCAGAAACTTGTTCGTGTTCATCCATGCGAAACAGTAGGAGATGATCCCCATACATCTGAGTGGATGTAATCAAGGATACCTTTACTAGTGTGTCTTCATGTTTTAAACTCCTGCCTACTCTGTTTTCCATAAATACAATATTTGGAGAAATCTAAATTCAAAGACTTTAAACTGGGAAGTAACTTACAATCTTCCAGTACCTTAAGTCCTTTCTCACTCATATGAGCCAAACGTTGATGCCATAGTCGAGTAGAATCACTGGCGTTCTCAAATATTGCTGCTGCATAATCTAACTCAGTTCTTCCTTCTAGCTGATAAAGATTCCCTATCCTTTTAGCCTTCATGACTAGTAATATTCCTTTGTAGAACTTCATAACTCCACCTTGAACTGTACACTTGTATCCTCCAGAATCTAGGACTCCCAAATATATTAGGTTCTTTTTCAGCTCAGGTACATGTCTCACATCAGTTAATGTCTTTACAGAACCATCATACATTTTAATTTGAATGCTACCAATTCCAACAATTTTACAGGAAATGTTGTTTCCCATATAAACAATTATGTCATCTATAGACTGGTAAGAAAAGAACCAGTATCTATGAAGACACATTTGATTGGACGCACCAGGATATAACAACCAATGTTGATCATGACGTGAAACATTACTAATTGACAAAACCTCATCAGTCATACCTAAACCTGAAGTTGAACTTGTTTCAGTTGCATTTGCTTCCTTTGTTTCTTTTGTAGAGTCTTCTTTGGAGGCATGTTGTCATTTCCAACAATCTTTCTTAAGGTGCCCAGATATGCCATAGTACCAACACTTAAGCTTACTCTTCTTGCCTTTTGACTTTGATCGAGAAGTACCTCTCTGATTCTACCCTCTTTCTTTAGATCGACCTATGACCACGATCGCTTCAAATGTAGAGGTTTCTAGATTGGATTTCTTCCTTGTTTCCTCAAACAATAGAGCTCCAACAATATCATCAAACTCAATAGCTTCTAAAGAACTAAAACCAACAGAGGTAACAAAATGATCCCATGACTCGGGCAAAGAACACAATAATGTAATTGCCTTATCTTCAGATTCGAATTTTAGTCCCATACTAGTCAACTGACATGAAAGAGTATTGAAGGTATTTAAGTGGTCAATTATTTTTGTACCTTCTTTCATGTGCAAACTATACAACTGCCTTTTCAGAAAGATTCTATTCGTCAAGGATTTCGTCATCTATAGGCTTTCCAACTTTGTCCACAAGCATGCTATTGTTTTCTCTGCAACAATGTTAAACAGAACACCGTCAGCCAAAGACAAATGAATAGCATTGAGTGCTCTTGCATCAATGTCTTCCCACTCTTCGTCTGACATAGATACGGGTTTCTTTGACCTGCCCAATAGTGCCTTCGTCACTCCTTGTTGCACGAGCAGATCTTGCATCTTGACCTTCCACAATTCGAAATTGTTCTTCCCATTGAATTTCTCGATCTCAAGTTTTACACTCTGCATCTTATTCATTAACACAAATTACTCACACCACTGCTAAATAAAAAAACTAAACTTTTGATATGGAGAAATACTCTTATGTTTAAAAGGTTATATATATATATATATATATATATATATATATATATATATATATATATATATATATATATATATATATATTAATTCTTTTAAAACATTCACCTTCCTTTTAAAAACACTTATCCACCTCACATAAAGATACGTTTCCATTAGATAATCTGCTTGTTTGTTTGTTTGTTTTTGTTTTTTGTTTTTTTTTAATTATAAAAGATAAGTCATTCCTCCACCCATTTAATAAACCCCACATAACCTTTAAAGAATTTTTAAGATATATCCTCACATAACATTATGTTACGTGTAACATATCCACTTCTTTGTTTAATATGCGCTTAAAAGGAGGGACGCTCCTCCACCCACCTACATGGGCGTCTAAGGGTGAGGGACGCTCCTCTTGCCTTGTTTCGGGCGCATCCTTCTTTGGACGCTCCTCGAGCCCAACACCAGGCGTGTCTTGCCATAGGACGCTCCGGCCACACTCTATAGGGAGCGTCCAAGTAAAAAAAAAGGACGTCTCTTCTGCCACGAACTCGTAAATCTCGCCCAAAACGTTTTCAACTTCAGAGGGATATCGCTTGACTCACCTGTTCTGATACTGCTTGTTGTTATGCAGGTGAATTAAAAAATAAATAAATAAATGAAAAAAAAAAAAAAAACAAACAAAAAAACAAAACAAGTAGAACAATTATAATTATCAAACAAGATGAATAATACAGCAAACATACATAGAATTGACAACTATTTACGTGGTAAAACTTATTTTGTTAAAAAGAATTCCACGAAGCAATGATAATTAATATTTTCTTATTATTCAAAGGAGAATTTACAACAATTACTAAACTCAAGCTTCCAATAATACATATAATCATTCTACCCAACCTCCATTCAACCTTGGCCTCTAAAAACTTACATAAATAAAAAAACAATTTCACTTAATTACAAAACTGTTCTTCCTAATACACACTCATACCAAATTAGTAAATTTAATTTAACAAACAACTACAAAATAAAAACCATAAAATCTTTCAATATCCACAATATCTTGGAAATTAATTAACATATTCAATACTATATATTATATTAAGAGAAAGGATTATTCGAAAGAGATAGGAAAACATCAATCATGTTGAAGCAAATACTAGTTATGAAACCATTTTGAAAATGCTTCCATATTTCTGACGCAAATATATCAATGATCTTAAGATCTCACATGAACGGTCATGCTGGGATATTACATTTGATTCAGAGTGTATTTTATTTTATGTTTTCATAACGATATTCGAAAGTGAGTGTCTCGCGAGCAGGTGCATGATTTCTTGTAATTTCTTTAACTTTTGATCATCAACTTTTGAGACTGATTTACTTGGGTTGGGAATTTTAAAAAATCGTTTGGTTTAAACTTGGTTATTATTGTAATTCATTATTATTTGGAATTATTTAAAAAGAAGATTGATTTGATTTTAATTGGGAGATGTTAGGTAACTTAATGTAATAATAAGAAATAAATAAATAAGGAACAACATTTAAAAAAATAAAAAATTAAATTCATCTTAAAATTGGTAGTTGTTGCAAGATTGAAGAAAAATGATTCATTAAGTAATAATGTGTAAAATGATGAAAAATATAATACTTGACTTTTGAGTAAAACTCTTGAGTGAGATTAGACTTTGTTAAAGGCAATAAAATAAATAAAAATGAAAGGGAAAGTTAGAACTAGTATAGATCCATCTTACATTGATTAAAAAAAATAAAATTAAATGATAAAAAAAAAAATGACACTAAATTAAATGATAAAAAAAAAATTACACTTTAAAAAATTTGATTCTTGGAGTTTAATAGATCGGGATTTAAGATGATCTAGGTTTAAGATGAATCTATCCTAATTTATAATTTTTATTTTTTATTTTTTTTAATACTTTTTTAACTTCAAAATTTATCTTATTTTAATATTATTTTTTTATTTAAATTTTTTATAATAATTTATAATTAAAATTAAAATTTAAGATTTTAAATTTTTTAATATTTTATTTTTTTAATTATATTTCAAAATGAAGATTATTAAAAACAGTGGACGATACATCGATAAATATTTCCTTGTAAACAGGGAAACAAATTCTTGAATATCCTAAAACAGGACAAAGTCTGGAAACCAAACTATTTTAGCGAGCGAGAACGGCTTCACGTCATTACATCATTTCTAGCTTGGAAGTTTTTTTTCTTTTTCAACATCGTCCGCCATTCAATGCTTTGGTCCTGAGATTGACTTTCCGTCGGGCCTAGAGGGTCTTCCTCGTCAACTAGGTCTTCCCAACATGAGATCCAGGGTTTTGGCTGGGTTGGCGACTTGGGAATGACTTATGCCTTAGCTTTCCCTTTAGCGGGGGCTTTGATTTCGACTTCAACGTCTGCTTCTTCTGTCGTTCCATGGGCCTTACTTTCAGAGTTCAGCTCCTTTGGAGCCCCCATCCACCATGTGGGTCTTTAGCTCTTGGACGACCATTTTTTCCCGAGTAGTTTTTCACAGATGCGGGCTATGTGCCTCGTTTCGAAACAGTTCCTACACCTAAAACTAAGATTCTCATAGTCGAGTTTTTGGTTCCTTGAGTAGTCCTTGCCTTGAAGAATTATTTCAGCTGGGAAACCTTTGGTGAAATCCATTTCTACACATATTCGAGCGAAGGTGGAGAGGGTTGGCTTGAAATCCGGGCTTCTGCAGGGGAACTTGCCGAGGCCATTGCCAATAGATTGAAGAGACTCATCCCCCCAGAAATGCAGGGGCAAGTACGGAAGTCTCACCAGGACGAGAGCTGAAGAGATACAGTCTGTGGAAGGGTCAAAGGCAGGGGTCCATAGTTGCATGGACAGGCATGTTCTGCCCCAGAACCACAGCCCGGAGTTAAACACCTTGTCTCTATCGCTTGTAGATTCGAAAACTACCACAAAAAAACCCTTTGCACAGGGGCAGGTAATGACTTATACATCTAAAAGCGAGTACCAGTCGGAAGAGATCCAAGAGAGGAGCTCCGGAAGATTGGGCTAGAATCTGTTAAACCTGCAAACCAAAGCGTGCTTGTTGTAATGACGAGCATGAGTTAGGGCTTCTTGCGGCATTTGAATGGAGACTGTCGAAGCTTCAGGAACTGTTGCATGCAGCCCTGACGAGTGACCCTAACGAGAG
Organism: Picea engelmannii; assembly: GCA_009831015.1. NCBI lineage: Eukaryota > Viridiplantae > Streptophyta > Pinopsida > Pinales > Pinaceae > Picea > Picea engelmannii. The sequence continues at coordinate 1,605,316 of ML780971.1, forward strand.
GTAACCTCAGGGGTCATTGCATGCAGACTGGAGGAATTTCCCTGGCATGAAGCCACCTCTTTGAAGGAGGGGGTCGGAACTGGAGGGAGGAGTCCTGAAGTCACCGCCAATGAAGCACCAAGGGGAGCGCATCCTTGAAGGGGAGAGAGTGGCCCAGAAGAGGGAGTCGAGGTCGAGGGAGGAAGGCCAGCAGCCACCGTTGCAGCAGCACCAGGAGGGTTGTCGCCATGCTAAGAAGAAGGCGAGGGGGAAGCCACCATTGGAACCTGAGGAGAACTGCGGCAGCTTCGATGGAGGAAGAAGGAGGGCAGGAAGGCCATAGGGCCGACGGCCTACAAGAGAACCAGGAGTGCTCGGGGATCCCTAATTTTCCCAACTGTTTAAAGTTGAAGGACATGGGGGTCGGCTTTGATCCACTTATGTGTGCACGGATCACGATACCATTTAATATAGTATATCTAGGTGCAACCACACGTTCGACCACTACCTCAAGGTGCCCCCATGGCTTCAGGTTAGGCCCTCATGGGAATTGAACCTTGCCCAATGGTGAAAAACTCCTCGCTTTCCACCATTGGATCCAACCCCTTTGGGAAAACATTTATACTATTTGTTATGTTAAAATATTATTTTTGTAATAATTTTTCTCTCGTGTTTTGTTGTTTAACTTAGAGAACTATCTAAATATTCTAAAGCAACAAAATCAGTATGTAGGTTCACCAATTTTTTTTGTTTCAGGTTGATCTATCAAAGTTTAGTCATAGAAAATGAAAAATACATGGTCATCTGTGTGATATGTTAACCTCATATCTTTCGCTTTTTGGAATGATTTTTTTATGGGAAATGCTCTTATTAAGATATATCAAAAATGGAATTTATTGTGTTTAACTCATAATCATAAAAATGGAATCGTGTGTTTAAATCAATTAATTTTTAAATGTTTCGAACTTTAAGGAAGGTCGCTTATGAGGAGAATTAATTGTTAACAAATAATTTTTTTTTGTATGGAATGAGTTTATTAATATTGATTTATATGGAGGAATCAATCATCAGTCTTTACCCCTAATTTTACTACCTTAATTTTATTAGATATTGATAAATATCTCTCAAAATATTGTTGTTGAACCCCCTTCCTAGTGTATCTTTCTAATAAAATAAAAACCCTTTTTTTACTAGATACTCCATTTTATGTTCTCCAATAACTATAAACCCCCTAAAAATTATGGTTGAATTATTTGAAATGTTGAATTACCGATTATACATTTATTTTAACTAATTAATCAATATTTTAAAAACCCTAGCCATAAGGATATTGATGGCTATTCAATAAGTACTACCTATACTAATAAATTAACCATCTTAAAGAGGTCCTCAAAGATAATGGATATAGAAATCGACAAAACAATCTAGAAAGCATGTAATGGTAAGAAAAGAGATCTCAATGCAATGACCATCCCAAGTCATTCCTTCAATTCATGGCACAACCAATAATAAGATTGCTAAGATATGAGGAAAGAGAAACATAAAGGTATCCTTCTCCCCTCCAAAATCATTAAGAAATATGTTGGACTCAACAAAGGATTTTATCGACCCTAATCTTCATAAAGGGGTATATGTGATTCCTAATTCCTTGGAAAAGCTTACATAGCATAGACAAGTTGTTGCTCGATAAAAACAAGGGTGAGGGAACATAATGAGGATATAGTCTAATATATATATATATGGTTAAACATACTCACACCTCCAAACACCATATATGAATATGAATGGAGAAGAAAAGAATGATAGCAAAATTTCCACATTACTACATAACAAAGATTAAAGAGACTTTATAAATGGAGAAATGTGTGAATAACCTTAATTGAAATGATGTCTTAAGTTAATAAAAAGTGTGTGAAAACTGGTAATTCATCACCTTAACTAATTCAACCATGCGTTCCTCTATATTTTCATTTTTTATTTCAAAGTCGGTCCATCTTGTTGATTCCTCCATATGAATGAATATTAATAAGCTCATTCCATATCAAGATTATTCGTGAGCATTCAGTGCTCCTATGATGGACCTTCCTTAAGCTTTAAAACATAAAGAAAATGATTAATTTAAACACAAGATTCCATTCTTATTAAAATTGTATGAAGCAATGAACATTGAGGTCTTCTTATTAAAATTGTGTGAAGCAATGAACATTGAAATCNCTATGATGGACCTTCCTTAAGCTTTAAAACATAAAGAAAATGATTAATTTAAACACAAGATTCCATTCTTATTAAAATTGTATGAAGCAATGAACATTGAGGTCTTCTTATTAAAATTGTGTGAAGCAATGAACATTGAAATCGTGACCCTTAATGTAAGGGATATGCTCCCAAAAAAAATTGTCTCACTAAGAGATTAAGTATTAAATTAATAGCTTATCAAGTAGTTGACCTAGCAATTTTAAAAAGGTGTTCGTGTAGAAATTTGAGTTTAACTCAGAACATAAATGAACTTAGTATCCATACATTGATAATGCAATAACAAGAAATGTTGAATCTACATATTTCTCTATAATTATAAGGATATCATTCATACTTCTAAGAAACTTGGAGAGGCCTAGCTCGTAATTGACGTGTATGCCAACCAGGCAAACAAGGTATACCAACCTGGAAAATAAGTATTAACCTATGTAAACTTAATAGTTGTCTACATACACTAATACCCCCCTTTAAGACAAATGTGGGGAGTAAACAAAAGAAGACAAAAAATGGGACTTGGAAACAATGCCCAGTAAGGTACCCAAATACTAACTCTCTTATGTAGAGAAAAGGAGAAAACCCATGAGAAAAAACTACTCCCTAAAAGAGAGAAAAAAAAAACATAAAAACATGTGAAGAAAGGAGGACTTAAGAGGGCCCCCGAAAGGAAGTAACACGAATGTTAAAAAGGCCTTGGAGATGAAAGTGAAGAATATCCCACAAATATGCATTGAATGGAAAAGCATGGCACATGCAAACGTTGAAAGCACCAATCGGGAAGTAATACCAAAACTTTGAAGAGGAGGGCCAAGTAACCTCAAAGAATATGACTCAATTATGAAGTGGAAGAGGATCTATCATAGAGGCACAAGAATGAAAAACACTAACAACCACCACATGAATTCTCTGGACAAATGGGCACTAGTTAGGAACGAAATCAAAAGCTTGAAACATAATCAAACACCATCAATCATTAAAAGAGAAATGAGGTTTATAGATGTTGAAAGCTCCAAACAAGAAGTATGACGAAAACTAGAAGTATAGATGAAACTCTAAAGAGGGTCAGGTATCCATAAGTTGGAAATGCCATCAAATATCCACATAAGAGCTCCAATGAATGACTTTTAAACTCCTCGGGTAGAAAGAATCAAATACACTCAAATCCCCCCCTTAAGTGAAACCTAGGGAATCTTGTAAAATAAATCATAGCACAAAGGCCTAATTAGGTACTCATGTTAAATTGAGAAAAAAACAACATAAAATGAGTGTCCTTATGGATGCCAATCCATCTTGTGAGAGAGTATGGTTAGTTGGTTACTACAACTATCGAGCCAAAATAGGAATTGGTGCATGATATGAGGATCACTCTAAAGAAAAGTTGATCTTGAACAAACTGATAAAGCATAAAGAATCATCCAAGGAAGTAGTCCACACCATCCCCCCACAATGTTGAACTAGGTGGGCATAGATGATGGTAAATGTACGAAGGTACAAGTTCAAGGTGACAATTATGTCAAACAATCATGCAAGAAACACTACAAAGTGGATATCTCCAAGCCTTGCAAGAAAAAGTTATGCATGGTTATAGAGACCAATGCATGATGACACTCTAACAATATCTGCATGAGTGGCCCAAAATCCACTACTTGGAAAACATGTCCAAAGTTATAGAAAAAGATGCATAAAAAATAAATCCATCAAGGCCCAACAATCCTCAATATGGGTCCTGACAAACAAGGCCATGATAGGTACCCATGTACAAGTGAGGGATCAACACATGTTTATTTTGTGACATAAAATAAAATTAGATGAACATGAAAGGTGGGTGAAGTCCCACAATGTGGCCAGTAGATAATCTCTAGAAGATGATAAGCTAATGGAAGTGAAGTGTGATTCGACAAAAAAAAAAGTCGCATAACAATAAAGGGATCCAATAATTGTGTCAAAGTTGGAAAATAGTTGTAGTAGATGTTGACAATGATCATTCTTTAAGAAACAAGTGGTGCTAGCATAAAAATATAGACAAAGTTATTCAAAAAAGAGAAGAAAACACCATAATGTTCATCTTTAAATTGTCCAATACAATATATGTCCACCTATGAGAAAAACAAGGATCTCAAAGACGAAAACAAGTGTCTTGTGCAGTCATTTATTGGAAAGAGAGTGAAATTCTCTTTGCAACACCTCGGGCGGGATGGAAACTAGAGGCTCCAATGAATAGTTATGGCAAAAACACTATCGATAACCTCTAAAATACAATAAATTGGCCAACAAAAACCAATATGCTAAAATCCTCCTAAAAAAAATAAACAAACTTCTTTTACATGAAAATGATAATTTGTTTCTTTGCAAAATTTATTAGCCAGTGGAGTAGATCTCGTGATCTCTAGATCAAACATAAGGATTTGAGTGAACTGCGACAACATTTAAGGTTGATCCACCACAAAAGAAGGTCTTCCAAACACCATTGTGGTCAAAACAATCCACCACTTGATCTGTAAATGAGTAACAGACCTAGCCCAAACATTGTGCACAATAAGAGTAACAACACTCAATTTCAAAGTTGTCATGATCCAAAAAATAGGGAAGCATGACACATTTTGTAACAAGTCTGTATAGTAGCATTACATGTTGACGTTGCCTAGGTAATCTTTACTAGATGTAATGTACATATGTCATTATTATTTATTACCAATATCTAATACTAGACCAGATCAACAAATCTATCATGATTATCGCCAGATCGTCAGTGACAGAGAGCTACAACACTAATACCACAACAAAAATTCTTTATTAAGATGACTCTTCTTCTTACCAAAATTTGTAGCTATTGTCCTTTTTTGGCCCGTCTTCATGTTTTTCGTCTTTCCTTACTTTTACAGTTTTACATGTAATTTTAGAGAAGAAACAGTCACATCGAATAAATTATTAATCTATATAAATGAAATAGCTTTTCATATACTTTGAAACCTTTTACCATAGAAAAAGATTTATCTTAAACATTTGAATGAAATTGTTCTAGGGGTGAATATAAAACGGTATGAATATCAAGAACATTTAGTCTTTGGAAGAGCTAATCATTTAATAATTTTGAATCTTTGAGTCCAAAACTCATTTTCTGCTCAATGTCAAGAACATTTATATTTTGGAGGAGTTAATCTTTAATAATTCTGAATCATAAACTCATTTATTGTTTGTGAGCAAGATTATACTTTAACTTATGTGTATGTTGCAATATGGCTTCAAAAAACAAATTCTTGTTGTCAAACGTGCGAGTATGGGCAATCAATGTGATTAGCTCGATGGGAATCATAATGATGAATAAGCAAGTGATACAGGAGAGAGGATATAACTTCATATTCAATTGGAAAAAAAATTCACTTGTTGATCATATGTATTCGTAATCAGTAAATTAGCACAAGTTTATGTTAGATTAAATTGTCAATTACTTTTTTCGAAAAAGTAAGCATTGTGGTGGAGCCATGGGATAAGTTTCAATATGGAAATTTGAATTTCTCCTTTACCTATTTAACACAAATTTGGTTGAAAGGATGATTTATCTCATGTTAAATACATGTTAGTTATATTTATGTGAATTAACATGCCAATATCACAATAAACACTACAGCATGCATAAATTCTAAATGGCAAATGGAAAAATATCGGTGACACATGGGCACATAAGGCGTTGTCGACTAGGGAACCAAGAAATGTACGTCAAACAGTAGTGTTGTTGGTGTTTCTTTATGTTGGTAGAGTACTTGAACCACTTGAAATAGATGGTGTATCCACCTGATGGGTTGTTATATTTTCTGCAGTGAAATTCTAGTCAAGGTGGATCGACTAACAATCGAAGTCAAAAGTTGAGGTGGTTTGACTGGGTAAATTCAAAGTTGAATACATCGACAACAAATCGAAGGTAGAGGTGCTTCGATCGAGTAAAGTCGAATTCAAAGTCATTGACATCAAGTCGAAGGTCTAGGTGGTTCGATCGGGTAAATTCAAATTCGAAGGCATCAACAGCAAGTGGAAGGTCGAGGTGGTTCGACTAGGTAAAGTCGAAGTCGAAGACATCGACAGCAAGCTGAAGGTTGAGGTGGTTCGACCGGGTAAAGTCGAAGTCGAAGACATCGACATAAAGTCGAACAGGTCAACCGACAAGAGGTCAATAGATGGGCGTGTGGAAACCGACTTAAGACTGAATGACGGTCGACTGGTAATCTGACTTGGTAGTCGACTGTAACAAAATCCAGAGATTCACAGAATTTGTAACCAATGAACTACGTGGATCTGTAACCATTTTTTGGGCACATTTTCTTTAGGGTTTTTCCTACTGTAAGGCCTATAAATAATGCATGTTGTAATATTGTAAAAGATGATGAATGGATAATCACCACTCATGATGAAATCGTAGAGGTTGTTGGTCATGTAGATGTAAGTCGGAATTGGCTACAGGGTTGTTCTTGTGTAAAGAAATAAGTTATGATGTCGATTGTGNCATGTTGTAATATTGTAAAAGATGATGAATGGATAATCACCACTCATGATGAAATCGTAGAGGTTGTTGGTCATGTAGATGTAAGTCGGAATTGGCTACAGGGTTGTTCTTGTGTAAAGAAATAAGTTATGATGTCGATTGTGTCTTAGGTGTGGACCAAGGTTAGGCATGTAACCTTTTATTCTGAATGAATAAGAAAACAAGAGAGAAGAACGCTCAAGGAATGTTGGTTTTCCCAATTTGGGTTTCCAGGGTAAAATCTTTGTGTACTATGTGTTTGCTTTGTCATTTACTTTCTTGTTTAAATCTTTCTTCCTCTCTTCTTCGAGGTTTACCATGGAAGTATTCCTCATTTCCTAACATGAGGTATCATAGTTTGGTTTAACAACCTTGGATATGAGCTAAAACTTAGGTTCAATAAGAGTCGTAAGTCAGAAATCTTTAAAGATTGTGTTAAAGAATGGCGAGCAGCTCGAGAATAGAGATCAAAAAATTCAATGGCCAAAATTTTGAGCTTTGGAAGATTAAAATTGAAGATCTCCTTGTAGATCGAGAATAATGGACAGCAGTATGTCCAGGTACCATTCTGACAGGTATGTCAATGGAAGAATGGGAGAAACTCGAGAGAAGAGCAAGGAGTACTATTCGACTTTGTCTTAAAGATTTGGTATTGTTGAATGTCTTAGGGTGAAATTCATCCAAGAAACCGTGGGACAAGTTTGGGAGATTGTACCAATCGAAATCCCTGGTAAATAAGTTATTTCTTAGAAAGAAATTGTATCTTTTGAGGATGAGTGAGGGAAGTTCGATGACTGAGCATTTAAATGCGTGTAATACCATTTTAAGCCAGTCATCTTTTGTGGATATTAAAATCATTTGAGGACGTGAAATGTGTTATCCCATTATGTTCTTTTCCAGGCTCCTAGAATATAATAGTCGTGGAGTAATAAAACAACATTAGCATTAGAATATGTGGTTGCATCTTTGTTTTCAGAAGAAATGACAAGGAAGAACATGGAAGGATCGACCAAAGATGCATTAGTGGTGAGAGGTCGATCGATTGACAGAGATAAAGGAAAATTCTCGAGTAGAAATTCTAAGTCGAAGGGTAGATCTAAATCCCTTGTTCAGTCGACGACAAGATGTTGGAAATGCGTTAAATATGGACATTATAAAGGGACTGTGAGTCGAAGGCAATGGAAGTTAGTACAAGATCCAATGAGAAGAATTCAAGTGAGAGAAACATGACTCCAGATGAAGGAGACGATGTGTACCTGGCGTCGACTAGTATACAGTCGGATCAAGATGTTTGGTTGATAGACTCAAGAGAATCATGTCATATGACACCACATAGAGAATGGTTTTGTGAATATGAATGATATGAAGGAGGAGATGTGTTCTTGGGGGACGACTCGACAAAAAAAATTGTCGAACGAGGAAGAGTTCGATTGATACTGCACGGTGGGAGGAGTAGAACCCTTCCAGGTGTGCTACACATTCTAGGTTTGGAAAGAAACCTGATATATGTCAGCAAGATGAGTGATGCAAAAGTGCACACTCTTATTCAAAAGGATTCATGCAACATGGTCAGAGGTGTGATGGTATTAATGAAAGGAGTTCGGATTGGAACCCTATACAAGTTATTAGGGAGTCTCGACTCAATTGGATGCAACAACATCATTGTTTATAAAGTCGAATCGACTCGACTCAGGATAAGTTGATTCAAACAAACTTGACAAGTCATCATAAATTCGACCCAACCATATTATGGCATGAAAAGATGGGACATATTGGAGAAAAAATACTTCGAGCTATGCATAACAAAGGTATGGTCAAATATTTTTTTGAATGCAATCTAGAATTCGACTTTTGTGAACATTGTATATATGGAAAGCAAAGTCGAGTGAGGTTCCCATCTGGATTGACAAGTACAAATGGAATCCTAGAGCTGGTTCATAGTGATGTGTTTGGCCCTGTTTCAGTGCCTTCACTTGGTGTATCCCTGTATTATGTCTCCTTCATAGATGATTTTTCCAAGAAGACATGGATATATTTCCCAAGGAAGAAATCAAAGGTTTTCAAGAAATTCAAAGAGTTTAAATCTCTTTTAGAAAACCAGACAGATAAAAATATTAAGGTGTTGAGAACTAACAATGGTGGTGAATTATGTGGAAAATAATTTGATCAGTTATGCAAGTAGTGTGGCATAGCATGCCAAAATACCACACCATATACCCCACAGTGAAATGGATTTGTTGAGAGAATGAAAAAAAAATCGATGGACAAGGCAAGGAGTATGTTAAGTGGTGTTGGCTCGCACAAGAATTCTAGGTGAAGGCAGTCGACATTGCAAAATATCTGGTGAATATGTCTCCTTCGTCAGCGCTCGCCAACACGACTCCACATGAGGTATGGTCTGGTAAGAATCCTTTGGTCTCACATCTCAAATTATTTGGCTGTGATGCATTTGTGTATGTTCCCAAGGAAAATAGGAGCAAGATGTACAAGAAGGAAGTCAAGTGTATTTTCATTAGATACATAATAAATGAAAGGATATAAGATTTGGGATCCTGCATCAAGGAAAACAATGTACAATCGAGATGTAGTCTTCAGAGAAGTCGGAAGTAACTCTGAGCTTGAAGAAATTGTTCAAACAGAGAATAATCCAGAGAAGGTGTGGTTTGAACTGAGGAACAAAGAAGATGATCTAGATGAGTCGATTGAATTAGAAGAAGAGGTGGAACAACTGACCCCAATTGTAAGGAGGTCAGAATGAGCAAGAAAACCAGTTGAAATGTATAGTTCACCCAAATTTCGTTATGCATTTTTGTTAACTGCCATTGACGATGAGCCCAAGTCAGTTGGAGAGGCAGTTGACTCAGCAGAGGGAAAACTCGGGAACGATTCCATGGTCGAAGAGATGGAATCCTTGCATAAGAATGAGACATGGGACTTGTTCAAATTACCTACTGGAAGAAAACATGTCAGTAGCAAATGGGTATTCAATAAGAAGATAAACGTAGCAGGTCAAGTCAAGAAATTCAAAGCTCAGCTGGTAACGAAAGGATAATCTCAAGTCGAAGGAGTCGACTTCGGTGAGATTTTTTTCCCGGTTGCAAAATTAACTTCCATTAGAGTACTAATGTCTATGGCTGCAACATTTGATCTAGAAATAGAACAGATGGATGTAAAGACAATGTTCCTACATGGGGACCTGGAAGAAGAAATTTACATGAAACAAACTGAAGAGATAACTTTACGGTCGAAAGCAATCACCAAGGATGTGGTACCAAAAGTTTGACACATACATCCTTAGTTTGGGGTTTGTGAGAAGCAAACCTGATCATTACATATATTCCAAAGAAGAAGGTGGTTGTTTCATATATGTAGCACTATATGTCGATGACATCTTGTTTATTGGAAACAACATGAATGCAATAAAGGACGTGAAGAATAAGCTATCCTCCAAGTTCGACGTGAATTTTCTCGGTGCAACAAATTCCATTCTAGGAATGGAGATCAAGAGAGATCGAGCAACTAGAAAGCTCTAGCTGAACCAGACAAAGTATATTGAAACAGTTTTGAAACATTTCAACATGCAGGATTGCAAACTTGTGAAGGTGCCAATTCATGTGGGAGAAAGGCTAACTGTTGAATAGTGTCCAAGGACATAGGAGTAAATAAAGGACATGGCACGTGTTCCCTATGCAAGTGTTGTTGATAGTATATTGTATGAGATGGTCTACAATCAACCAGACATTTCCCATGCAGTGGGAGTGTTGAGAAGATACATGTCGACAACTGGGAAGGAGCATTGGATTGTTTTCAAGAGAGTATTCAGGTATTTGTGTGGCACAAAAGACTATGTGATATGATATCAAGGAAAACTTGGAGGTGACAGTGAATTAAATGTACATGGCTTTTTCGACACCAACTGGGTTGGAGATCTAGATCAACAAAGGTCAACTAGTGGATATGTGTTCAAGATGTTCGGTGGAGCAATCAGTTGGATGAGTAATTGATGCGCGGTCGTAGCCTTGTCAACAACGGAATCTGAATACATGGAATCCACCCATGGAAGTAAAGAAGCAATATGGTTGTAAAGGTTGTGTTCAGGAATCCAGTTTGAACAGAAATCGATGAAGATAAGTTGTGATATTCAAAGCACAATATTCCTAGCAAAGAATCATGTTTATCATTCTAAGACTAAGTACATTGATTTACAATTTCGTGAGACACATGGTGGAAATAAACAAGGTGTTCCTAGAGAAAGTAGACACGTTGGAAAACATATCAGACTCTTTGACCAATTCTGTGAGTGTTGTGAAGTTCTCTTGGTGAAGAGACGCAATGGGCATTGTTGCCTTGGGTCTATGAACGAAAGGTTAGATATTTCCATGTTTCAACAAACAAACAAAACAAGTGGGAGAATGTTTGGTTTTTATATTCTTTGTAGTGAAATTCTAGTTGAGGTGGATCGATTGATAGTCAAAGTCAAAGGTCGAGGTGTGTTGGTTGTGGAGCCTAATTATCTTCCTGATTTAGAAGTTTTTTTAGTCGTGCTTGGACTCCATTTCCTAACGGGGGGATTTCCCCCCACAATTGTCATCAGGGGCGTTCAGGGGGCGTGGCAACAATTTTTGTATCCCCCCCTGGCAGGGGATTCAGGGGCAACACCCTCGAAGTGAAATATTAGAAAAAATTGCCTTGTAAAATAATGTAATTTCGTAGTCAATCTGGATCGTCCATTATAAGGTCCTAGATCTTATGGTAGACTTTATTTTTATGGATTTTTTCCCTAGAAGGAAACCCTCTTTTATGATGAAATTGTATTGCGGTTGTGTATGTGTGTGATTATTGTATTCTGAGAGAGGAGACTGTAAGAGAAAGAAGAGGAATTTACAATGGGTGTGTTGTAGGTTGTATCCCTTCATTTTGTTGGATAATAAAAAGGAAGAACCTAGCAATTTCTTTGGTGGACGTAACCCACACTGGGTGAACCACATATATCTATGTCTCTATTTTATTGTGTATCTTCTATATTTTATTTCCGCATGTGTCTTATTTTATTGCTCTGCGATCCTGTTTTTCTAACAAGGTGGTTTGACTGGGTAAAGTCGAATTCGAATACATCGACAGCAAGTTGAAGGTCGAGGTGATTCGACTGGGTAAATTCGAAGTCAAAGACATCAACAACAAGGCAAAGTTCGAGATGGTTCGACCAGGTAAAGTCGAAGTCGAAGACATCGTCAGAAATTCGAAGGTCAAGGTGGTTCGACTGGGTAAAGTCGAAGTCGAATACATCGACAGCAAGTCGAAGAGGTCAACCGACAAGAGGTTGACAGACAGGGGTGTGGTAACCGACTAAAGACCAAATGATAGTCAATTGGTAGTCAACTGGTAATCCAACTTGGTAGTCGACTATAACAGAATATCGAGATTCATGGGATTTGTAGCCAATTATCTGTGTGTATTTGTAACCATTTTGGGTGCCTTTTATTTAGGGTTTTTCCAACTGTAAATCCTATAAAGAAGGCATATTGTAATACTGTAAAATATGATGA
>ML780971.1:1624434-1641591 GCA_009831015.1 Picea engelmannii
AAAAAGTGCATGAGAAAAGTATGTTGAATGAAGATATGATAAATATAATTTAAAAATAACCAGAGAATTGTTAAATAAAATAAATGTAATTTAAAAATAACAAGGACAATCAAATAAATGTAATGTAAAACTAACAAGATGTTTGTTGAATAAAATAAAATTTTAATTGTTAAAAATGTAATATCTACCATCCGATAAGATATGGTTCTTCTAAAGAAAGTCTTAAGATGTTTGTTGAATAAAATAAAAGTTTAATTGTTAAAAATGTTATATCTACCATCCGATAAGATATGGTTCAAGATATGGTTCTTCTAAAGAAAGTCTTTATTATTGATGGACATACTATTCTTTAGTGACATAACAACCATAACTGGTTGAGAGTATGTTAGTATATTTTATTATAATGGATGTCATGCATATAAAATCTTAGAGTTATGTATGTATCAATTAATTTATTGATATACTAATTAATGGATTTTTTTCCTATATAATTTATTGATATACTAATTATTTTTTTTTCTGTATTAAATGATGTTATTATTATTATAATTATTTAAAATTATTAAAATTTTGAAAATTTAATATTTTATAAAAGTTCTGAAAAATTAATATTTTATAAAATAAAAACTATATATTATTCTTGTATTAAAGGATATTAATATTGTTACAATTATTCAATATTATTAAAAGTTTTGAAAATTTAATATTTTATAAAATAAAAATTAGGTATAGTAATTATCTATTTTTAGTTTAGATGGATTATTAAGGAAGATTGATGTTGATTATTTTTTTTTGGATGATGGAATAGATGGATGAAATTGATTTCACATTGGAAGATGAAGTCCTAACATGTTTCATGCACTTTTATGTGTACTTTATAGTGCATTTACTGGATAACCTTTAACTCTTTGATGTTTTGAGTGCTAGATGGTTTTTGTTTTTTCTTAGGAAGGTACATGAAGGGACTAAAGGCATATGCAATGCAATAAGCATGACGCGAGGGTTGCATTATTGAGGGATGCTTTAGAGTCCTACTTTACAAGTGAGTACATAAATGAACTTCATGTTAATGCACCGTTTTTATGGAAGGTCAATGAAAAAAATAGGAAATTTAAAAAAAAAAGAGTAGAAAGAAACTAATTTCATAGTAAATAAATTAGAAATGAACATACTATATCAATCAATGCTTAGATCACATTTAATAATTTTGTGGATATACAAAACAAATAAAATAAAAACAATTGATAAATTTGTGTTATATAATTCAAATGCAACAAGATATTATGTTGATGTTTATGAGAAAGATTACAAACAAAACTCAAACAGATTAACAAGTTCAACAAAGGTAATGGAGGGAAACATTTCCCTCTTGCATTATAAGAACCTTGGCCCAAACATTACACTAATACATGGGTTAAACGAATGCATTACAAAAAAATAATAGAATCTTAAAATCGAGAAGGCATGAAAACGTAATTGCACACACATATTCGAAGCAACGGCAAGAGCAGCTAGTATCCTGAAGGGATTCAAGTAGATTGAAACATGTGACCTCTCCATTGGCAACACACCTATGGTAGATAGTCCAAATTGAAACCTATGACCTCTCCATTGGCAACATGCCTTTGGTAGGTAGTCCAAATTGAAACCTATGAACTCTCCATTGGAAACATGCCTTTGGTAGATAGTCCAAATTGAGACATATGACCTCTCCATTGTCAACATGTCTTTGGTAGATATTCCAACTAACCCTTGGGACTCATAAATTAAAGGATGTTGGAGTGGGCTTTGATATACTTATGTGTGCACAATTCATGAGATCATTTAATACAATCTCTCTAGGTACAACCAAACATTGGATCATTAATTCAAAGTGAGTCGCCCCATAGCTCCAAGAAAATCCCTCATGGGAATTGAACCCTACCCATCGGTGAAAAACCTCACTCCTCGCCAACGGATCCATTCCCTTTAAACCTAAATAATTATATATATGGTACACTAAATCACTTTATTTTAATTTTAATTAAAACAATTAACTAATCATATTGCAGCACTCACATATAAATATATTATTATTATTGTTATGTTTATTATTATTATGTTTATCTTGTTTTAAAATGCATTGCAAGTAGCACCAATTTTGGATCTTGAGGGGAGGGATTTCGACTTTATCTCCTCCTTTGTGAAAACAAAGGGGGAATCCAAAGGCTAGGTCTTGATAGTGATTCCTTCAATGCCTTCACTTGGGACTAGAAACTGATGAACATTGGGACCTTCAATGGTTTGCATACTTGGAACAATCGAAGAGGGGGATCACAACAAATTGCATGTCACTTATATAGATACTTGATCTCTTAATTTATCATGCTCTCGAGGCTTCATATGAAGGCTAGTATTCTTCGAGCAATAGGTTATAACCATTGGCCCATCCCCCTAAATCTGGACGTTCAAAGAGTTCCCCTCAAGAGGCCTTTCATATTTGAAAAGTTTTGGCTCTCTCATATTGATTTTCAAAGAAGCATATAAAAATGGTGGGATGTAGTTAAGGGGGCATATGGATCCCTAATGTATAATTTTCAGCAGCATATTAAAAATATTTAGCAACATCTCAAATCCTGGAACAAAACAGTTTTTGGAAACATCTTTCAAGCTCAGAAGTAGTTGGAATCCAATATTTCTTACCTCCAACAACAAATAATCCATCATGGTTGGTTGGAGGACCTATCTCGGAAATAAAAGGAACTCTCTTCCCAAGTCAAGGAAAGATGTTGTCAGGAGGAGATTTTATGGTGGCAGAAATCTCATGTTCAATGGCTTAAGGAGGGGGGGGACAACACTAAATTATTTCATAGATAAATGGTCCAATGAAGGCATGCCAACCACATCACTCATTTAACCTCTGCCCAAGATACAAAACTCACCTCTCAGCAAGATATTGAGGAAGAGTTGGTTTTCTTTTTTCAAAATATGCTAACTAAAACCTAGCCTGATAGAACCATCACTATCCAATCCATTACCCATCACACTCCTAGATTGATCACTGCATACCATAATGATTGTTTTGTGAGGCCTATTTCCCTATCTGAATTCATAGTTGTTGTCATGAGTATGGATTCGAGGAAGTCTCCAAGTCCGGATGGCTTCACCGTAGATTTCTTCCACCATTGTTAGTCGGTGGTCAAGAAGGATGTTTGGGATATTGTCGTTGAATCTCAGAAAATATCAGGTGTTCTCCCTAATCTCAATGCCACCTTTTTGACCCCATTAAATTTCGACCCATAGGTTTATGTAATGTCATTTACAAAATCATAACTAAGGTCATTGCCTCTCACCTCAAATCGCTCATGCCTTTACTTATTTCCCCTGAGTAGTCTACCTATGTGGAAGGTCATCAAATTCTTGATAGCATTATTATTTCCCATGAGGTGGTCCATTCTCTAAAAATCTGCAAATCTCCAAGAATGTTGATCAAACTCGATATGTCCAAAACCTTTGACAAGCTCAATTGGAAATACATCAAGGAGGTTATGATGGCCTTCAACTTCCATCCTACCTAGGTCAGTTGGATCTTGACTCTCATCTCCTCAACCTTCTTTTCATTCTAATTAATGGTTCCCCCTCACTCCCATTTTGTCCTTCCAAAGGCATACGCCAAGGAGATCTCCTTTCTCCCTTCATATTTATTCTTATGGTTGAAGGTCTTCGTCGAAGACTAAAATCTGTTATACTCTCTCATTGACTTTAGGGTCTCTCTCTTCATAATTCGGACCCCTCCCCCCCTCTCGCATAATCAATGTGTTGATGACACCATGCTAATGGGAATTCCTTCAGCAAGGGAGGCTAATGCCCTTAAAAAATTTATGGATGACTTCATGGAGACTTCGGGCACCTCTATCAACCTTCAAAAATCACAAATTTTCTTTTTCAATATGCCTTTCTCTATCCAATTCATGCGTCATGTATTCTTGGGTTCTCCAGGAGCTCCCTTCCATCCAAATATCTCATTGGCCCACTCTTTGATTCAGAGGTTCGCAATTGTTCCTGGGATTATCTCATTTCCAGGCTTGGTTCAAAGCTCTCTAGCTATACCTTTTGTTCTCTAAACATAGTTTTGCAACTCATCCTTCTCAAATTGTTCCTTCAAGCTATCACGTTGTACCTATTTTCTTCTCTTGCAGCTCCCAAATGCATTCTAAAGGGTATCAGAGAATGCCTTCTCCTTTCCTTTTGCTTACCATCCCTCTTCCATCCTACCCATACTCCCAACCCCTGCCCCCCGAGGCTTCATCAAACTTAACTTTGATGGGGCCTCGAAAGGCAAACCTAAGCCAATGAGTTTTGGTGGAGTCTTCAGAGATGCAGATGTTAATGTCATCTGGCTATATTCAAGATACATAGGAAACAACTCCAATAATGTGGTAGAGCTCTGGGCTCTTCTTGAAGGATTATGAATAGCATGTTCCCATCATTATTCCAAGATCATCGTCGAAGGTGACTCCTGCCTCACCATTCACATGCTCACTCATCTTCAACATGGATCTTCTCCAAGAAAAATCTTTGGAAATTGGCGTCTAGAAGCAATCTTGGATCTCCTTCAACGGAACATCCACCACATCTATGTCCTCATCCCCTCTCATGTCTTGCAGGAGGCTAATAAGGTGGTTGAATTCATTTCCAATGAGGGCACCTCCAATCCATCCTTGCTTCTAGATTCTCATTGGGATGACATTAATCATTCTCTCAAACAACAATGTCATTCTTTGGTTCTCTTAGATTTCAATTCTCTGGATCAAGTGCCATGTGGAAGAGAGGGTGGTTATGTAGTGGGTGATGTGGGGCTTGGTCATATCTTGTCATATGTGTCAATGAACACCTATCTCACTGCCCCCATCCTCTCACTCTCCTCACCACATGTGACATTCATGGTTCATCCCATACCAGCTCTATTTGACATGACGGGGAGAACAGGGAAAGTACATTGAGAAGTGTCCCAGTTAGATTATGAATAAGTTATTGAATTTGTGACTGCAAGTGTTATTCGAAGGTCCATCCTATCCGCTCTTCTTTCCATAATGATAGGTTTATTGTTAAACATGGATCAAATGTTGTTTATAGTTCATTATGATCTTTGTTTCTAGTTCAACCTCTGTCTTTGGTTTCATTCAAGTCTGGGCTCTGATTTTGTCCTGACTTCTAGTCATGAGTGGAAAAGTGTTCTCCATGTTGTCTCTATGGCTCCTCGAGCTACTCGAGTCAGGGCAACATTTGTCTGGAAGATGTGAGCGACCTTATTTTGATAAGCGCCTTATAATTTTTTCTTGGTTTCAATACAAGTTGTATTGTCTTTAGTTACTTTGGGATCTTTGTTTTTAAGGTTCTCGAACTCTTTTATGCTATTCATAATTTCAACTTACANGAAGATGTGAGCGACCTTATTTTGATAAGCGCCTTATAATTTTTTCTTGGTTTCAATACAAGTTGTATTGTCTTTAGTTACTTTGGGATCTTTGTTTTTAAGGTTCTCGAACTCTTTTATGCTATTCATAATTTCAACTTACAACAATATTTTTTTCACTGCTAGCCCAATTTCCCATTAAACACAGATTCATTGTTATATGTTTTGTTAAATCTTATTTTATCGGATTTATAAATCCATGAACATCCTTAACACTATGTATTTAAGTACATATTGTTGATATGTATATAGAAAACTCTTACTTATCCAAAAAAAAATGCATTACAAATTCCATGTATTATTCAATGTATGCTTATTGTTGTCATTTTCAGATAGATAAGTTGGATAACAAATGTAAGACAAAATTGTGGAGCTTTAATCTCGTTCATATAACCCAACATGCATGCACATTTGACAAAAATATTATCAAAGGGAATTATATAAAAATGTATTAAGATAAAAAAAAAAAATGGTGAATCGTTCATAGTATGTTACTCCATACATACCTGGTAAGAAAATTTAAAAAGAGTGTGATACCAACAACTTTAGATAATTATGGAAAAAATGACTAAGATGTGGAATGATTATAACTATTTATTAAAAGTTTGTCATATACAATAATTGAAATTATTGTTTTTAACCTTTTCAAATATAAATATTATATTTATTTATTTATAATTTTTAATTGTTTTTTCATCATTTTWATATTTTTATATTATCAAATATTGTTTCTAGTTCATTTCGACCTTTGTTTCTAGTTCAAGCTCTGTTTCTAGTTTCATTCAAGCATTGGCTCTGATTTTGTCCTGACTTCTGGTTGTAAGTGGCAAATTGTTCTCCCCATTGTTTTTATGGCTCCTCAAGCTACTCAAGCTAGGGCGGTCTTTTTTCGGAAGATGCGAGGACCTTCTTTTGACAAGCGCCTTATATTTTTTTCTTGGTTTCAATAGAAGTTGTATTGTCTTTAGTTACTTTGAGATCCTTGTTTTTAAGGTTCTCAAACTCTTTTATGTTATTCATAATTTCAACTTACAACAATATTTTTTCATTGTTAGCCTGATTTCCCATTATTTGGTTTGTTGAATCTTGGTTTATTAGCTTTATAATGCCATGAACATCCTTATTACTCTGTATTTATGTACATATTGTTGATATATAAATAGAAAGTTCTTACTACCCAAAAAAAAAAAATGCATTACAAATTTCATGTATTATTCAATGTATGCTTATTGTCGTCATTTTCGGATGGATAAGTTGGATGACAAATATAAGACAAAATTATGGAGCTTTGATCTCGTTCATATAACCCAACATGCATGCATATTTGACAAAAATATTATTAAAGGAAATTATATATAAAATATATATATATATATATTTAAAAAAAAATGATGAATCATTTATAGTATGTTACTATGTACATACTTGGTAACAAAATTTACAATCAGATTAATCAGATTAACAGTGAAAAAAATATTGTTGTAAGTTGAAATTATGAATAGCATAAAAGAGTGTAAAAACCTTAAAAACAAAGATCCCAAAGTAACTAAATACAGTACAACTTCTATTGAAACCAAGAAAAAACTTCTATTGAAACCAAGAAAAAACTATAAGAAGCTTGTCAAAAAAAGGTCGAACACTTTTCCACTCACGGCCAGAAGTCAGGACAAAATCAGAGCCCGGGCTTGAATGAAACCAGAGACAGAGCTTGAACTAGAAATAACATTTGATATAGTGAAAATTTATTTCCTTTACATAAAAGGTTTATCAAAATTAAAAAAAGCTCGAAGAGAAGGATTGTTAAAAGGAATCAGAATCTCAAACTCTGGAGTTCTTACGCATCTTCTCTTTGTCAATGATGTAATATTGTTTGGTGCATGAATAATCTCAGAGTTTCAAGCTTATCAAAATATTTTAGTTTTTTTTGGTCATGCCACATGAATACAAATTAAGAAAAATCCTTGGTGCTCATTAACGGTCTTTAGGGGAAGACCCTTGGGTTGGCTATGGGCATGATTTTCTTTTTCTTGAAAATTTGTTTTTTTAAGATTCGCGATGCTTCACTTCCAATTCTGGATAGAGCAGAGCGATCTGAGTGGAAATCAGCAGCTATGTTGGAAATGGAAGAGGAGCATGTTGAAATTTGGGAGGAGTATATTGCTTCTTTAAAATCTAATTCCGTACAACTAAAATACTATGAAGAAGATACTATATTCTGAACAGGGGACAACAAAAATGACAGGTACTCGGCAAAGATGGGTTATAAACTTCTGGCAGAAGAAGAGTTCTTTGGTGAGAAGAAATGGTGGTGGAAGTTTATTTGGGACCATAAGGCTTATATTCTCAATGTGGAAAGCAAACTCCCTATCAAAATGTGCTTTATCTTTCAAGATTGGAACTTATATTCTTCAAGAATTTTCAGAAAAATCAGCTGATAAGTGAAATGAACTTCAGACTTTAATGTTTGAATGGATTTGAATTGTTTAATGGAATGTAAAGACCAGTTAAAGGTTGTAGTAGAGCTATGGAATGTCAGTGAAGCAAGAGTATTAGATGAATTAATGAATAATGTGTGAAAGACGGTGTATTTTATTTTGGACTGCAGTATGTATATTTTCATAGGTTTGTCAAAATAATATTTTAAATCTTTTAAATTTGAACATAGTAAATATTGAAAATATAAATATGACACTATTAATAAATTATATTAATTTATCAAAATAATATCTTAAACTTATATGAAAATAGTAAATATTAAAAATACAACCAAGTGTTTATACGAACATAAAAACCCAAATTCAAAATCCCCCAATTTAATGTAAATCCCAAATTAATTTGGAAAAATAAAATATATCAATCAATTCAAATATCAAAACTTATTTTGTAATATATTATATAGCAATTAATTACATTACTAATTACAATCATATTTACCAATATTTTTTTAATATTAATTTATTAATTTTTATCAATATTTTCAATTTTTTAACTTTACTTTTTT
The DNA here is from genome assembly GCA_009831015.1 of Picea engelmannii. Lineage (NCBI taxonomy): Eukaryota > Viridiplantae > Streptophyta > Pinopsida > Pinales > Pinaceae > Picea > Picea engelmannii. The sequence continues at coordinate 1,632,891 of ML780971.1, forward strand.
TCATTATGATGTTTTTTTTTTACATTTTATTCTAAAATTCCAAATATTTTTTTATTAGAAAAAATACTCCATATTTAACTCCTTGATTATTTTGAGAAAAAAAAGACACCAATCAATTCAAATGTTAAAAAGATTGTGAACTTTTTTTTATTTTATTCCCAAATTTCAATTTTTTTTTTATTATTTTGAGAAAAAAGACACCAATCAATTCAAATGTTAAAAAGATTGTGAAATTTTTTTTATTTTATTTCCAAATTTCAATTTTTTTTTATTAAAAAAATATTTAATATGTAACTTCTTAATTATTTTGAAAAAAATAGGACATCAATCCGTTTAAACTTTAAAACTTAATTTATATACATTTATTTCATATTTTATTTCAATATTCTAAATATTTTTTATTAAAAAAAATACTCAATATGTAATTCCTTGATGTTCCCGAGGTGTAGGACAGTCGGTGACGGAGTGTGTTGTTAAGCCACTCTGTAATATGGGTTGGTGTGGCTCAAGCCGGGTGCGATCCCCGGGTGATTTTGACGGCTTAGATGCCCCTGAGTCACGGTTTCTCAAGCCACAGGTTAATCGCGTAGCCACCAGGTCGCGCACAAATTAACAAACAAAAAAAAAATATGTAACTCCTTGATTATTTTGAAAAAGAGAGGACATCAATCCATTCAAATGTTAAAACTTAATTTATATACATCCCCGGGTGATTTTGACGGCTTAGATGCCCCTGAATCACGGTTTCTCAAGCCACAAGTTAATCGCATAGCCACCAAGTCCCGCACAAATTAACAAACAAAAAAAATATATGTAACTCCTTGATTATTTTGAAAAAAAGAAGACATCAATCCATTCAAATGTTAAAACTTAATTTATATACATTTAACTGTTAAATATATTATTAACTACAACCATGTTTACCAACGTTTTTTAAATATTAAATTAGCTATTAATTTTTATCAACATATATATATATATATATATATATATATATATATTATTTTAAAAATATATATCAATCAAATTAAATGAAATGTCAAAACTTATTTTACAATATACTATATAAGTTTTATCAATATTTATATATTTAATTATTTTGAAAAAAATATATCAATATTAAAACATATTTTATAATATACTATATAAGTGTTGATTAAGTTATTTAACAATATTTTTTTAAATATTAATTTTTATTAATATTTTTAAAATAATAATATTAATTTAATTTTAAGGTTATAGTTAAGTTAGACAACAAATTATTATACATACTCTATTCCATTCTGGATTTAAACTTATAATTTTTTAAAAGAAAATAAATATTCTTAATTATTAAATCCACTCAAATTATTCTATTTTTTATTTTTTCAATTTTTAAACCTTATTTTTTTATTTATAAAAGAAAATAAATATTCTTAATTATTAAATCCACTCAAATTATTCTATTTTTTATTTTTTCAATTTTTAAACCTTATTTTTTAATTTATAGTAATGTTTTTTAGTTTCAAAATTCTTGATATTTTTATTAAAAAAATACTCAAAATTATATATTGCAAATTAAAAACAAATAACTAATAAGAAAACTAAATATGAAAAAAATAAAATTTTAATATAAAATTGGAAATCTTTGAACTCACAAAATTTAAGCCAAAAATATGGATTTGGATTTTTGTCATAGTGAGATGAAATGCTTAGAAAGAACATTTAAGCCAAAAATATGGATTTGGATTTTTGTCATAGTGAGATGAAATGCTTAGAAAGAATATTTGAATGAAAATTTACTTGAAACTCTTTCTATAAAGTAACAAGGTTTGAAAAACAGTGTTGTTTAACTGTTATATTTATCAGAATTTGGTGACATAAATGTGTAAGAAATTATAATTTTTTGTTGTTTGGAATCTATTTTTAAATGTAGAAATGGATTCAGAGTGCTGAAAAATTTATGGGGCACTTGGATTAAATAGAATAAACCACTCAAATCTGCAGATCCAACAAACTCTCGTTCGATTTGGGACAAAATTAAACAGAAAATATGATCAGAAAAGAGCCCAAACACAGAACAGTTAATAATAACAATAGTGACTTCACCAGAAAAATGCCTTAAGAGCGAACTTGAGGTCAGCAAAAAGCTAGTAAAATATGTTTTCTTCACCATTGTAACCATTAAACATTTTCAAATTGTTGCAACTATTTTCAAGAGCTTTAAGAGCTTTAGCATATTGATGTTGCGAGAGAAATATCAGGATTGATATGGACTTGAATCCGTTAAATGCACAAATATAAACTGCGATCAATGGAAGTATATAGGGATAGCCTAAAATGGTTTAATTGAGTAAACTGGCCATGAACTTTGACAGATTGGTAAAGTTTTTGGCTATGTACAATTTGAGTGGGAGTGGGTTTAATGGTTAATAACATGTGTTTTTTCCTTGGAGGTGAGTTTAATGGTTAATAACATGTGTTTTTTCCTTGGAGGTGGGTTTAATGGTTAATAACATGTGTTTCTTCCTTGAAGGTTACATGTTCAAATCCAAAAGAGTAGAATATGTATACTTATGTAGTCTCACAAACAACAAACAACTGACTGTCATACACCAATTTGATATCTGATCCAAAAAAAAGGTTGTGGCAGCGTGTGCCAGCAAAAGAGGATGTATACAGCGAGGTTCGTGGGTGCTTAGGAATTGCAGGAGCCTACAAGAAAGGCTTGCGGCACTACTGATGCCTGTAAGTTGGAGTTGCTACAGTTTGTGGAAGCAGGTAGGTTGAGGCCTGCAGAAGCTTGTGAACAGGCCTTAGACTCTGATCAGTACGGTCCAGGGTTTACCCCATTTTTCCATAGCTTGCTTTCTGATGAGCTTATTTTTTTCAAGGACAAACAACTATTTGGCATGCAGAATTACTGTATGTAAAAGAAACATACTACACGTGCATTGCAAATTGGGGCTTCAAAACCATGTAAATTCACAATATCACATCATACTGTTGTAGTCTCTAGAAATGGACTTATATGGGAGAACGCCAAGCAAACTATTCAAACAGAGCTCTGTGGACCAAAATAACTAACTATGCCATATCTGAGAATTATGATCTCCTATAAATTGAACAAAAAATCCAGTTCTATAATGCACAAAAAAACATTGTATGTAAATTGTGTATTTTTAAGCAGTAATAAATTGACTTGGGGGCAATCAGTGAGTACCAAACTACCTCATCACCCAGATACAGTAAATTAGGGGTTCGAGGATGTTTGGATCCAGGTCCTGCTGTGGATGCTTCCACTAAAACAAACATGTCATTAACTTGGGAATATATAAGATTTTGGGAATATATAAGATTTTGGGAATATATAAGATTTCGCTTTTCAAGCACATAATACTGATAAAAGAGCACTAAACAAGAAAAGTCCTACAAAGTTCTGAAACATTTTAGTGCGTAAGGCAACACCTTTCATAGATTTTGACTCATTAAATTTTATCTTAAAAAAGTAAAAATGCCACGCACCAGGAACTTCTTACTGCTTTCAGTCCACGCTGACTTTTGGCATAGTAATCAATCATACTTTCAGCTTGAAAATTAATCACCACTAAAAGAATTCTGCTTCAACTTTTCCACCATTAAGATCTTGGATAACTCAGGGTACTTACCTCTTCAAGCATATATGTTTACAATAACCACAAGCACATGACGATATCATTTTACCAGGGATAGTTTCTGAATGAGAAGTGCAGTGTGATATCCTCAAAATATGAGAAAACACCATGCAATCCACTCAATCTATTCTATTAACTAAGGCCACATTTTCCTGAAGCTGCCAATTATGACAAATTAATCAGTACACACAATTTACATGGTCCTTCATAATACGTATATTAACACTCCTTTACATGCATGCTGGCTTCTGAATAGTGTCGAGTCCACACTCTTTGCTTAAATGTCAATATCTATACTAAGACAAAACTACTGCACTATTATCAATATTTCGACAACATATGACCAGGCAATTCGGTATTTAGATATAGCTGCTCGTTCTGGTGAAAGTACATCCCCACAGAGAATCACAGAAAAATGCAAAAGACGGATAAAACGAATAATATTTGAATGAAGGTAGCAAGAAGATGAGAATGGGATACCATTCTTTTAAAGCAGTTTTATTGTCAAGGGCGACATCTCCATAGTTGTCAATTACACTGTTCGATCCAACCAAACAAAAACATCCAGGCACCAGAAGATGAACATGGCTTTGAATACATACTGGATTCTGAGAACAGTAATAATGATATACATTGCTTGAATACCACCAAGAAGCTCCTAGAAGAAATCTGCCACACTATATCGTTTATTGGATTTCAGTTGATACAGGCATGTAGGTCTTTAGAACAGGCTGCTGCTATCATTGCTTCTACCGAGGATGCTCTAACACACAAGAAGATGCAATTGAAATAAGGAGCTGTTGCCACGAAGTGCTCACACCTCAGACAATCCCGAGGCAGGAGAATTGCAGAGATATTCTGCTGCCAAAGTTTGTTCACTAAATGCTTAATTCCGAAAACTAGGGAGTATAGTATAAAATCAGGACACTGCAGAAATGGAGGTTCAGCAAACTGGCTAGCTATTGTAAAGCTTTTACTTGATAGTGAACTGAAAAATGTGGAACCAATTTGTCCCAGTGATAGCGTGCATACCAATTATATTCAACCTCTCTTTCCTACAACGAATTGCAACCTGAACTGCACTGGTGTGCCCATTTTCAAAGTCTCTCATAGCGTTGCCCCCATTACATAAAAAAAAAATGCTGGGACAAATGGGATCAAACACTGGAGAGATTTTCCTGTACATCCTCTAGTTCTCTGTCTACACTAGCTATGCCAACTAAAACATCTTGATGTTTCTTCTCGATTCAGCCGATAGAGATCAATATGTAGAACATCTAAAGCCGTTTTCCGACCATCATAGACACCACCAAAGAAAACAAAGCAAAGAAAATAGGAACACAGAAGAATATGGATGTTGCATCATCGTTACTGCCCGAGGCTGGTGGGATACCAGTACTACCGAAGCCACCGGATGTAGGTATGCTTGTATTAAGAAGTGATGAGCTGCTAGTACTGCAAGAAATTTGGGAAAATCAGAATGCTAAAAAACTATAAGCTGAGATAGAATATATAATGTATCAAAACCCAGTAAAACTTGATTCTAAATTCTGTATGAAAACTTGAAAAGACACTTATTGCAGAACAGAAAAATGCATAAAAGATGGGAGAAGGAATGTGGCTTCCTAGTATATACCTTGATGGAAAGGTGCATGTCCCAGTACCTGTCATCACAAAATCCATAAAGGAAAGATTTTCATCAGTGCAATGCATTCTCCGATCTCACAAAAATTCAAGCCTCAATTTGTATATCATGCTAATCCACGAAGGGAAGATTTTAGAAAATGCATGATGTCCAAGCATTTTAATCGCAGTCAAGTATTGAATCTAATAGAACTAATATCGTGCACAAGAAACAGAAATGTCTTTTATATTTATATAAATTAGAGCAGTAAATGCAGAAGACAGAGTGGGTATACAGGAAACTTTGTATGCATGCCCTTAACTTCTCATAACGAAATCAACAAGGGAAAAATAATATGCAAGATATCTAGGCATAAATGAAAGTTATGTTGCATGCAGAAGAGCAGATTGCCTACAAACATAACTCTCTCTTAATTCATCACACACTTCCATCATTAAGCCAAAAGGAAATTCTTGAACAATACAAGCTATCCATAACAATCGTTTACATTTAAAGTTGCATGCACTTTTAAAACAAAGATAGAAAACAGGAAATGGGTTTAGAATTCTGTCATTTAGTTATCGTCGTGGAACCTACAATAGGAAAATATATATCAGTGGAGGATGTCCTTAGCATTCAGATGAACTCGGCCAGACATGGAAGTGGGTGGATGAATCATGCGCATGTAACTCAACTATCATCTAACAGAATGTAAAAATGATAATCAGTGGAAGGTGTCCAAGAAGTTGACGCAGTAAAACAACACAAGAAGACAACAAACTGAGTGTAGAAGTGGATAAATTGTTTATTGTCACCAAAGGACCATAGGAATCCATACAAATTGAGAAACTCGATGTAAAGAAAAGCAGTGGGCAAACAACAAACTAAGCATATGGGCATATAGCTTACTTGGATCTTGAGTAGTCACCACTGCATTGCCAGCAAAATCACAAGTACCAGGGCCCATGCCACTCTTCTTGTAGTAGCTGTCAAAAGCATAGGAAGCATGAAAAGCAACAGTATCTGGGTTATAGCACATGCCACTTTGTTGAATTGCTGTACAGTCTGCACCTCCAAGCCCGCAGGCATAATCCAGAGCAACCTGCAAATTTGAATCAGGAATACCAGGCTTTGCTACACACCAACTTTGGCTTGAGCTGGTTGTGGGTGTTGTTGTGGTAGGTGTTGTGGGGGGGGTGTAAGGTGTAACTGTTGGGGTGGTAGGGGTTGTGATTGGGGTAGTAGGAGTTGTTGGTGTGAATGTTGTTGGAGGAGGAGTTAGAGTTACGGGTGTTGTGGGAGTGGTCGTGATGGGAGCTGTAGGAGTTGTTGTAATAGGTGTAGTTGGAAAAGTATCAAGCTGAGAACCCAACTCACTTGTCCTATTACTGGTAGAGTTAGCTTTATTGTCCAAAAGCTCCCTAGAGTTTGAGCGCAACAGTACTTCCCCTTCTCTGCTCAACTCTTTCCGCATAGAAATGTCCAATGAACTCATTTTCACTATTATTGTCCAAATCTGAGCACTGTTCATACTTTGGGCAAGAACTTGATCCCTGAGATTCTTGGTCATTGAAAAGGTCCTCATTGCTTCAGAAGGCAGACCTTGATCATTAATAACTATGGGAATATCAGGATAGTGAAGAAATGCCATAGCATTGCTGGCAGCAACGACTACAGAGTTAATGAGGTCTTCTTCTCTATGTGCAAAGTCTCTGTCAAAGTCGGCATTTAGTATCAGAAAAGAACCCGTTTTTGAGAGAAACGCCAGCAGAGGGTGAAGAACCCACCTCAAATCCTTAGTGGAAGAGGATGGGGGCACACTAGATGCATCTTTAATCAAAGAAGCTGAAAGTGTGGTTGTGACCTTGATACGCTTATCTAGATTTGCATCCACAAGAGCAGAATAAATGGCTTTCATAGCAGGTACCAATGTTGATACTACTTCTTCTGACATCCCTTGATGATTAACAAAGATACTGGTTATGAGGGTATCAGGCATGAAACCCATAACCTTTTTCTTCAGCCACAATGCTGCTCGTGACTTTGATTTTCCAATGTCCTTCGCTTGCTTGTACCCCATGCCCACAGCCACCTCAATCCCTGTCCCAGATAAAGCTTCCAAAACAATGGGATTCGCATCCAATAACCTAACATGGAGTAGATCATGTTTCATCAGCAATTCTACAAGCTTCTTCGGAGATGGCAGGGTGCTGTCCTTTGAATCATATGACACTCCAATTGAAGTTCCTGACAAAACATAAAAAAAAACTATTACAGATCAAACCATAAGCTCAAAAGAAACACGGAACTGACAAACGTTTATAAACAATGTCCTAACATAAGCTCCTACAACCCCAGTAACTGTAAAACAGTTCTGGAAGACTGCATCAGATGCCAAGGCCACATTTTCGCATGGGACAGCAATTGATTTTCAAACTATTGGGCCAAAGGGTCACAGACTCAGAGCCATTAATAGTGGGTAGATCAGATAGGTTGTTACAAGAGAAAATCACCCACCGACCAACATAAAATATTCATAGAATCACAGACTAGTCCAAAGCCAGATCAATAAAACATTATGCAAACAATATAAAACAGGAGACTGAACTTACCTGAGCAGATAACAGCACAAAGTATAAGGATGAAACCAAGGAACTGCTGAACCCTTTGTGCAATCAAATGCTGTGTCCCCATGTTGGGTGTGAATATTTGAGAGTATAGCACAATTTTTCCTGGGCTAAAAATTTGAAATTAAAAGGGGTTGGGATCTCTGGTTGTGCTTTGTTAGCAGTGCCTTGGTCCTAACATGTCCATCGTCATAAATACAGATCTGTGAGAGATAGGGTAAGCAACTGAGTCACTGAGACAAAGGATTTTTGCAGATGGTAAACTTGCAAGTAATGCTTTGCTTGGGAACCGAAAGGATCTATCCTAATCCTTTGTGGTCAGGACGGAGGAGAGGAATCCAAAAAAGTTTGGGAATAAGCTAAAAACTTGCACTACGAGCTTGGGATTTTCGTACACTGATTACAGACAGCATGTCCTCCACCAGCTGGAAAGAGAGAATATGGAAGCTCTACTGTTATAAGAAATGTATGCTTTGGCTTTCGTAGAATATTAAACATATGTTTGTTCAATTTCAATGGAATTGTTCGGGGAAATTGTAAATGGAACCGGGGTAAAGGGAGATAAAGACAAAGGTGGCCATGTTCATTTTAGTATACATATTATAATAATTGAAATGGAGAGACACCACTTTTGCTCAGACCTACCGAAAGCAAACACACATTATACTCCACTCCACCCTTGGAATGGTATGGTGGTGGAGATGGAGCCCATCTCTCCATCTCAGTCCACAAAAAGTAACTGTGTATTGTGGTTAAGTCAAAAAGCAACTTTGTTTGTACTGTGGTTGGGTTTGTCC
>ML780971.1:1655670-1665713 GCA_009831015.1 Picea engelmannii
GCGTTGGTCCATCCGGGCGATACGGAAAGCCAGGTCATCGAGCATGCTGCGGAGCTCAAAGACCAGTGGTAGGTGCCAGAGTTCAGGGGAGGTGGCATGGTTCCCTCGTTCCTCGTCACTCGCGGTCCTCATGCCAGGTTGCTCTGCCGTGCGCGCGCTGGAGTCGTCCTGTGGTCGAGGCGGTGTCCCGTCTTCTTCCTTCTGCATTTCAGTGTCATCAGGTGGCTCTTCCTCTTTGACGACGCAAGGCGGATATTGTATTTCGCCAGGGGGCTCTTCCTCTTCGACAATACAGAATGGACGATACGGTGCTTCCTGTTCAGCTACAATTTGTTTCTCCGGGAGGACTTCTGGTCATGGCCTGCGCTCCTCAGAATCTGTCATGGGAGGGTGAGTCTGCAGTGCCCCCTCGGGGCTGATATGTTTAGGAATTGCTCTGGTAGGCACCCTGGGATTTCGCTTCCGTCGGATGGATGCTAGGGTGATCGCCCTTTCAAAGTGCTTCAAACGTTTGCGCCGGGATTCAGCCCTGTACCAGGCTGCTCCACGGCGCGATTTGCCTCTGAGTCGGGGCATTGTGAAAGTCACTGGAGTTCTAGTTGGGAAGGAGGTCTGGGGTGGCAGGTCTGCAGCTGCCTTTGCTATACCATCGCAAAAACGAAGGTGCCGCTCATAGATGATGAGCTCTACTTGTGGCCAATACATCTCCCTTGTGCCTATTGCCACTATAAAATCCCATGAGACTCCACTCACAATCGCCATTAACGCTAGCTTGATTATGCTCTGTCGCCTGGTACCCTCCTCGGGCGTGAGAGGGCTCATCACTTTATGGTTGCTGGTGCGAGCCATTAATCAGTGGATTAGCGGTGGGATTGCGCTGGTTGATGCCATTAATTGGCGTCCCCGCAGCCTCCCGCGTGTCCTCGTTTGAGCGCGTGGCACCCCATCCGGGGGCAGCAGATCCATGTTGGCTAAGGCTTGGCATCTGAGGAAGGCGTCTGAGTGGTTTGGGATTTCGCCCATCCATCGGGAGAGATCGCTTTTCGTTGTCACTAATTCATTGGCCAAGCTGTCTGCTACGCGATTGGCCTCTCTTTTTACATGGGAAGGCACGATACTGAGAGCTGGAGTGAGGAGATTTTTGAAGTCTTCTAAGAGTCCTGAAAGTCGCCAACTTGGTGAGATTTTGGAAGGCTCTTTTCCATGCAGGATCATGGTGATAAGGTGAATGACGACCTGTGAGTCCCCCTCCAGAACGATGCTTCGATGGCCTCTTTCCAATGTGATCTGTAATCCTCTCAGTGCTCCCATGAGCTCAGCCACATTGTTTGTTGTATCTCCCAGAAATCCTGTGAACAACCCTATCAGCTTTCCTTCCGAGTCTCTTACTGCTGCTCCCCATCCTGTTGTTCCCGGGTTGCCTTTGGCGGCCCCATCAAAGTTGATTTTGATGAAGGGGCTATGCGAAGGTGTCCAGGAGGAGGGGCTTGATTGGGTGGGTTTGTTGATCCGCCGAGCTTGATGCGTGGATGGGAGAGGTTGCCAGTGTTGCATTATACACTGCTCCTCAGCTAGACAGTCGAGGTCTTCCGGACTCCAAGGGCGGCATCGGATTGTTTCCTTGATCCGCTCCCTGATGGTCTCCCATGTGGCTTCGGGAGGGGAGGCTTGCGAGTGAAAAATTCTCTTGTTCCTTTCTTTCCAAAGTTGCCAGAGTATGAAGCCAGGTAGGAGCTGCCAGATGTGATTTAGGAGTGTGCTTTTGTATGTGCTGCTATCCCAGTGCTCAATTGTTTCATTAATGCTGCCTCGATGTTGTCCTGACTTACTCATTGCTTGCGCACTTTGATCCCAGACGCTTTGGCTGTAGCTGCAGCCATTGAAAAGATGTTCCTTGGTTTCCTCCTGCTGACAGCAGAGCACACATAGGGAGGGTCCAATGAAGCCTCTTTTCCGGAGATTATCCCATGTGAGGGCCCTGTTATGAACTATCAGCCATAGGAAAGTGGAAACTTTGGGCCATAGTGCTGAATTCCATACCTTGTTCCAGATGGCGTCTTTGTGCTCGGGTTGGGGGTGACTGTGGATATTGTAGGCTTCCTTGATCGTGAAGGTGCCAGCATTGGAGTATCCCCATCTCAAGGTGTCCGCCCCTTCCTTGATTGGAATCTTGCGCCTTTTGGCCTGATTGTGCCAGCTTTCTAAATTGAAGTTTTCAGGGACACCAAGATCTTGGTGCGAGATTTTCCATTGGCGCCATTGCGAGTGCTGCTCTTGAGGTTGCCAGAGGTCCTTGACTTTGAGGGAGGTTTGTGGGTCAATGGCATCTCGAAGCGCCGCTAAGTCTTCTGAATCATTTAGCGGTTTGAATTGCTGCCAAGAGTCTTGCCAGAGCAGGGCGCTCTCCACATCCCTGATCTCCCAAAAGGCGTGGTTTTGAATTAAGGTGCGGTTGTGCCAAGCGATGTTCCAGATATTGGAGCCTTGGAATCTGGCATTGTGCCTGATCAGCTGATTGTCAGGTGTCAGTGGAGCATATTTAAGCCTCCACATGCGCGCCCAAGCTGTAGCAGGTTCCTTAAGCCAGCGCCACCAAATTTTAGCGCCCATAACTTGGTTGAGTTTCCCCGGATCTCGAAGGCCTAAACCACCTTGACTTTTTGGCTTGCAAATTTTGTCCCAGCTTACCAGGGCCCACTTTTTATTTTGCTGGTGGCCATGCCAGAGGAAATTGCGCTGCAAGGCTTTGATAGTCTTTATTACATGTTGGGGGGCGGCTAAAACTGTGAAAAGATAAGTGGGGAGGGCTTGCAGGACCGACTTAAGGAGAACTAGCCGGGAGGCTAAGTTGAGGGGTCTGTAGGTCCAGTTGCTGATTCGGTTAGAGATGGAAAGGATGAGGCTTTCCCAGGAGATAGATCTGGCAGAAGCACTCGTGAGGGGGACGCCTAGGTAGTTGGACGGAAGGGAGCTCCTTGGTATGCCAAGGAGTCTGGAGATATGCACCTGAACCGGAACGGGGGTATTGAAGAAGTAAAGCTTGGATTTGTCCAGGTTCAAAGACATGCCCGAGGCTTCCGTAAAATCAGAGAGGATGGCGTTGAGAGCGAGGGCTTCCTTTGCCGAGGGGGAGTTGAGAAGGAGCGTGTCATCAACGAACTGACTGTGAGAGAGGGCAGGATGAAAATTGTGAAGCAGTAGACCTTTGAGGGATTTATCTGTGATGGCTGCCGAGATGGACCTGCCTAGGCCTTCCGCCATGAGCACGAAAAGGAAGGGTGAAAGGGGGTCGCCTTGACGGATTCCCCGAGAAGGTGAAAAGGGCTCAGAAGGCACGTCATTGACTAGAATGGAGAAGAAGGTGGAGGAGATGAGGTTGAGGATCCAACTGATCCAGTTCTGATCAAAGCCAAAGGAGGTGAGGATTGCTCTGAGATATTGCCAACTAGCTCTGTCAAAAGCTTTAGAGAGGTCCAATTTAATTAACATACCTGGGGATTTGGAGGTTTTGAGCGAGTGGATGACCTCATGCGCCAGTATGATGTTGTCCGTGATTTGCCGTCCTTCCACATATCCCGACTGCTCCTTTGAGATGACATGAGGCAGTATTGGTTTCAGCCGGTTAGCGATGACCTTTGTGATGATTTTGTAAATCACATTGCAGAGAGCGATGGGCCTGAAGTGCTTCGGAGTGGTAACTCGCTCTTCCTTGGGAATGAGGGCGAGGAAGGTAGCATTTAGAGCTGGAAGAACCACACCCGAAACTCTGGATTCCTCTACCACTTCCCAGACGTCTTCTTTGATCAGATCCCAGCAGTGATGGAAAAAGTCCGTGGTGAACCCATCGGGGCCTGGGGCTTTGCCTGGGGGCATATCTCTTACAGCTTGGTCCACTTCCTCTTGAGTGATGGGCCTTGTGAGGGTAGTATTTTGCTCCGGTGTTACTAGGGTCGGAATGTGTTTGGTGATTCTTTGGATGGCGCCGGTTCTATCCCCCTACGGTTCTGTGAGAAGGTCACGATAGAAGCGGGTAAGCTCGGCCTCTATCTTGGCATGCGCCCTGACTATGTTCCCTTGGTCGTCTTCCAGGTGCGTGATTCTGTTGACATGCCGGCGATGCATCACTGTCCTATGGAAGAATTTGGTATTCCTCTCCCCTTCTTTCAGCCATTGCACGCGTGATTTTTGCTTCCATAAAATTTCTTCCTGTTTTTTTCTTTCCTCCAATTGTTCACGTAGCTTTTCTTCTTCCATCATAAGATCGGCAGTCCTGGTACCTGATATGAATATTTTTTGGATTTCCTCGAGCTGTTTTTCGATGTTTTGAATGCTTTGGAAGATATTTCCGAAGCAATTCTTGTTCCATTGCTTCAGCAGTACCTTGAAGTTTTTGAGTCTTTGCTGAAATCTGTACATGCTGGAGCCATGATTTATTGCTGCCTTTGACCACCATTCTTGGGCTAGGTGCTGGAAGTCCGGATGCAGTAGCCAGAATTTCTCGAAGCGAAACGGTTTGAATTGTGGCGTGTCTTGCATGTTCATATTAAGGATCAGTGGCCAGTGATCTGACCCGGCTCTGGGCATGATAAGACTTTCCAACTGCGCGCCTGATTCCATTAGTTCCTCCGAGACCAGGAAGCGGTCCAGCCGGCAAGCTATGTGTTGGGCTCCCGATCTACGATTTGACCAAGTGAAAATACCATTGCTGCTTTCTATATCTACTAATTTGAGATGATCAATGAGGATTTTGAACTTACTGTTGTCTTGCTCCAGCTTTTTGGTGCCTCCCGTTTTTTCCTCTAGCGTGAGGATCATATTGAAGTCTCCTCCAAGGATCCAGTTGCGAGTGGACACCAGGGTTTGGATGAGCTCTAGCCTTTGCATGAGTTTGTCTTTTTCTGGCTGACTCTGGGGGCCATAAACATTCGTAATATGCCCCTCCTGGTTCGAACCAATGGACTGGAAGCTTGTCGTGAGCGTGCCTACTGTTGAGAAGGGGTTGTAGACTCGTGTGTTGGCAGGGTTCCAAAGGATGGCGAGTCCTCCTGAGGCGCCTGCAGCGTCTGTGGATATGAAGTTGCAATCTCTCCAGCTACGCTGGAAAATGATTTCTACCTCTGCTCCTGCACATTTGGTTTCTTGCAATAGGAGCAGATCTGGATTCTCGGCTTTTATGCATTCTCGGAGGGTCCTTTGTTTGGACCTACCATTTAGTCCTCTGATATTCCATGTGAGGATTTTCATCATTGGGTTGATGATGGGGTTTGGAGGTATACCTCCGAGATCTTTTGAATTTGTCCAGAGTTTAGCATGAGATTTCCGGCTTCCTTGATCAGTTGTTGTGTCGTTTTCCGCCCCCTTCTTTTGTTCTCTCGGGGGATCTTCTTTGGGCCGAGTTGCGAGTCCGAGGCGATTCCTAGCCGTGCAGAGGAGCCCGCTGAGGAGTTAAGGAGTACTTTGTGTACCTTGCGCAGCTGCTCTTCCGGAAGGGTTTGTAGGTTTTTCTGATTCAGAGCTTCTTCTAGCTATTCCAGATCTATGCCGGCAAGATCCCTTTCGTCCAGTTGCATTGGGGTATCCCCTTCTTCGTCACCTCTGTCTTCCACTGGTGTTTCCTGGCTTTGGGGCGGATGGGCTGGATCTGAGGGGTTGTTCTGTGATGGCTTCTGATTTTTTAGTGGATCTTGAACTTCTGCGTCCTCTGGTAGGTGCTTTAAGATTTCATAAGAGTTTCTCGTTTCTATAGTCTGCTTCTGTTCTTGGATTTGCCTTCTTGGTGGATTTCGCTTCTTTGAAGGGACGGCGGTGAACCCATCCTTTTGTGCTGGCTCGCTTGTTTTGGCAGAGGTTTTAATGAGAGGGCAATCTCTGAAAAGGTGGCCGTGCTCGTGACATCTTCTGCAGCGAAAAGGGATGTGTTCATAGTCCAGGGTCTGCTGCCAGTCCTCGTCTTGGTATTCTAGGGTAACTGATCCAGGGAGCGCCTTAGAGATGTTCATGTAGACGCAGATTCTGGCATAAGAGGTATATTTCCGGTGTTTGGTGGCTTCCGAGGCTTTCACATACTGCCCTAGGGTGTTCCCTATACCCATCAGAATTTCTTCCAGCCAGAACTCTTGGGGTAAAGAGTACAGGCGGATCCACACTGGGGCCATGGTGAAGTCTTCTTTATCAGGGCTGAATCTTTCAGTCCAGAAACGCAGGAAGAGCCCAACCGAGTTAAAGAAATAAGGACCATTTTCGAAGATCCTGTCCTTGTCCTCTAGGTTATACAGAATGATTGTAAAGAAACCCTTAGAGCTCAGCTGCACTTCGTAGTCCCCCTTAGGGTTCCACCAGTGCTTAATCCATTTGTGGAGGTCCCGTTCTGTAGGCCATAGTCCTAAAAACTTTCCTATGAGTGCATGTTCCTTCATAAACTCAGTATGTTCCCCTACCCTGGTGGAGCTAATAAGATATCTTGGTGCCTTATCGAGTTGGGGTATACATTTACCTGGTTCCCATCCTTTGTGCGGCTTGGTGTGGGATGTTCCTGCCTCAGCGCCTGTGTCCATATCCTTCCGGAGGCCGGTTTCCCTGGCCAGCAGCTGCTCTCGAATTTGTTGCGGCGGCTCAAAGGCCGGGCGCATTGCTCTAGTGCCGGATCGGTCGTTCGCGGCAATGTTTCGGTATGAGGGGGGCTGCCCCCCCCCTCCGTTCCCATTGTGAGCGTCAGTGAAGCCCGATGGGGGTTGTGCTGCAGGGCGAGTGCTTCACCAGAAGCGTGGCTGTTGGAGTCGGCTGCGTGCGGCTGAGGGATTAGGGTTTCCCCAGCATTTCAGAACTTCAATTTCAATATAACGAATCGTTCATAGTATGTTACTCCATACATACCTGGTAAGAAAATTTAAAAAGAGTGTGATACCAACAACTTTAGATAATTATGGAAAAATGACTAAGATGTGGAATGATTATAACTATTTATTAAAAGTTTGTCATATACAATAATTGAAATTATTGTTTTTAACCTTTTCAAATATAAATATTATATTTATTTATTTATAATTTTTAATTGTTTTTTCATCATTTTAATATTTTTATATTATCAAATATTGTTTCTAGTTCATTTCGACCTTTGTTTCTAGTTCAAGCTCTGTTTCTAGTTTCATTCAAGCATTGGCTCTGATTTTGTCCTGACTTCTGGTTGTAAGTGGCAAATTGTTCTCCCCATTGTTTTTATGGCTCCTCAAGCTACTCAAGTTAGGGCGATCTTTTTTCGGAAGATGCGAGGACCTTCTTTTAACAAGCGCCTTATATTTTTTTCTTGGTTTCAATAGAAGTTGTATTGTCTTTAGTTACTTTGAGATCCTTGTTTTTAAGGTTCTCGAACTCTTTTATGTTATTCATAATTTCAACTTACAACAATATTTTTTCACTGTTAGCCTGATTTCCCATTATTTGGTTTGTTGAATCTTGGTTTATTAGCTTTAGAATGCCATGAACATCCTTATTACTCTGTATTTATGTACATATTGTTGATATATAAATAGAAAGCTCTTACTACCCAAAAAAAAATGCATTACAAATTCCATGTATTATTCAATGTATGCTTATTGTCGTCATTTTCGGATGGATAAGTTGGATGACAAATGTAAGACAAAATTGTGGAGCTTTGATCTCGTTCATATAACCCAACATGCATTCACATTTGACAAAAATATTATTAAAGGAAATTATATAAAAAAAAAATTGATGAATCATTTATAGTATGTTACTCTGTACATACTTGATAACAAAATTTACAATCAGATTAGCAGTGAAAAAAATATTGTTGTAAGTTGAAATTATGAATAGCATAAAAGAACGTGAAAACCTTAAAAACAAAGATCCCAAAGTAACTAAAGACAATACAACTTCTATTGAAACCAAGAAAAAACTATAAGAGGCTTTAAAAAAAAGGTCGCTCGCATTTTCGGAACAAAGGTCGCCTTGGCTCAAGCAGCTCGAGGAGCCATAGAGACAACGGGGAGAACACTTTTCCACTCACGGCCAGAAGTCAGGACAAAATCAGAGCCCGGGCTTGAATGAAACCAGAGACAGAGCTTGAACTAGAAACAACATTTGATATAGTGAAAAAAAATTGATATAGTGAAAATTTATTTCCTTTACATAAAAGGTTTATCAAAATTAAAAAAAGCTCGAAGAGAAGGATTGTTAAAAGGAATCCGAATCTCAAACTCTGGAGTTCTTACGCATCTTCTCTTTGTCAATGATGTAATAATCTCAGAGTTTCAAGCTTATCAAAATATTTTAGTTTTTTTCGGTCATGCCACATGAATACAAATTAAGAAAAATCCTTGGTGCTCATTAACGGTCTTTAGGGGAAGACCCTTGGGTTGGCTATGGGCATGATTTTCTTTTTCCTGAAAATTTGTTTTTTTAAGATTCGCGATGCTTCACTTCCAATTCTGGATAGAGCAGAGCGAGCTGAGTGGAAATCAGTAGCTATGTTGGAGTTGGAAGAGGAGTATGTTGAAATTTGGGAGGAGTATATTCTGTAGCTATATTGCTTCTTTAAAATCAAATTCCGTACAACTAAAATACTATGAAGAAGATACTATATTCTAAACAGGGGACAACAAAAATGACAGGTACTCGGCAAAGATGGGTTATAAGCTTCTGGCAGAAGAAGAGTTCTTTGGTGAGAAGAAATGGTGGTGGAAGTTTATTTGGGACAATAAGGCTTATATTCTCAATGTGGAAGCAAACTCCCTCTCAAAATGTGCTTTATCTTTCAAGATTGGAACTTATATTTTTCAAGAATTTTCAAAAAAATCAGCTGATAAGTGAAATGAACTTCAGACTTTAATGTTTGAATGTTTTGAATGGATTTGAATTGTTTAATGGAATGTAAAGACCAGTTAAAGGTTGTAGTAGAGTTATGGAATAATAATAATAATAATAATAATAATCTATTTTTAAGGTCACAGCCAAGCCAGCACATCAAATTGGTGTATGAGACCCCTTGGTTTATGGGACAAGGGACCCCCCTCCGCCCAGCGATTTGACTGGTAAAGTCTACGAAGGTATACATACCCTACGACCTCTTAAGAGGAAACACATGCTCTTAACCATTAAGTCCACTCAGGCTCTGAAGCAAGAGTATTAGATGAATTAATGAATAATGTATTAGATAAATTAATGAATAATGTGTAAAAGACGATGCATTTTATTTTGGACGACAGTATTTATATTTTCATAGGTTTGTCAAAATAATATTTTAAATCTTTTAAATTTGAACATAGTAAATATTGAAAATATAAATATGACACTATTAATAAGTTATATTAATTTATCAAAATAATATCTTAAACTTATATGAAAATAGTAAATATTAAAAATACAACCAAGTGTTTATATGAACATAAAAACCCAAATTCAAAATCCCCCAATTTAATGTAAATCTCAAATTATTTTGGAAAAATAAAATATATCAATCAATTCAAATATCAAAACTTATTTTGTAATATATTATATAGCAATTAATTATATTACTAATTACAATCATATTTACCAATATTTTTCTAATATTAATTTATTAATTTTTATCAATATTTTCACTTTTTTAACTTTACTCTTTTTCATTATGATGCTCTCTTTTTTTACATTTTATTCTAAAATTCCAAATATTTTTTTATTAGAAAAAATACTCCACATGTAACTCCTTGATTATTTTGAAAAAAAGACACCAATCAATTCAAATGTTAAAAAGATTGTGAATTTTTTTTATTTTATTCCCAAATTCCAATTTTTTTTATTAAAAAAATATTTAATATGTAACTTCTTAATTATTTTGAAAAAAATAGGACACCCATACGTTTAAACTTTAAAACTTAATTTATATACATTTATTTCATATTTTATTCCAAAATTCCAAATATTTTTTATTAAAAAAAATACTCAATATGTAACTCCTTGATTATTTTGAAAAAAAGAAGACATCAATCCATTCAAATGTTAAAACTTAATTTATATACATTTAACTGTTAAATACATTACTAACT
>ML780971.1:1665914-1689242 GCA_009831015.1 Picea engelmannii
TATATTAATTATTTAAAAAAAATATATTAATCAAATCAAATCAAATTTTTTTATTTATAATAATGTTTTTTAGTTTCAAAATTCTTAATATTTTTATTAAAAAAATACTCAAAATTATATATTGCAAATTAAAAACAAATAACTAATAAGAAAATTAAATATGAAAAAAATAAAATTTTAATATAAAATTGGAAATCTTTGAACTCACAAAATTTAAGCCAAAAATATGGATTTGGATTTTTGTCGTAGTGAGATGAAATGCTTAGAAAGAACATTTGAATGAAAATTTACTTGAAACTCTTTCTATAAAGTAACAAGGTTTGAAAAACAGTGTTTTCTAACTGTTATATTTATCAGAATTCGGTGACATAAATCTGTAAGAAATTATAATTTTTTTGTTGTTTGGAATCCATTTTTAAATGTAGAAATGGACTCAGAGTGCTGAAAAATTCATGGGGCACTTGGATTAAATAGAATAAACCATTCAAATCTGCAGATCCAACAAACTCTCGTTGATTTGAGACAAAATTTAACAGAAAATATGATCAGATAAGAGCCAAAACACAGAACAGTTAATAACAACAGTAATGACTTCACCAGAAAAATGCCTTAGAGCAAACTTGAGGGTAGCAAAAAGCTAGTAAAATGCCATTGTAACCATTAAACATTTTTAAATTGTTGCAACTATTTTCAAGAGCTTTAAGAGCTTTAGCATATTGATGTTGCGAGAGAAATATCAGGATTGATATGGACTTTGAATCCGTTAAATGCACAAATATAAACTGCGATCAATGGAAGTATATGGGGATAGTCTAAAATGGTTTAATTGAGTAAACTGGCCATGAACTTTGACAGATTGGTAAAGCTTTTAGCCTTTTGGCTATATACAACTTGAGTGGGTTTAATGGTTAATAACATGTGTTTTTTCCTTGGAGGTGGGTTTAATGGTTAATAACATGTGTTTCTTCCTTGGAGGTTACATGTTCAAATCCAAAAGAGTAGAATATGTTTACTTATGTAGTCTCACAAACAACAAACAACTGACTCTCGTACACCAATTTGATATCTGATCCAGAGGAAGGTTGTGGCAGCGTGTGCCAGCAAAAAAGGATGTATACAGCGAGGTTCGCGGGTAGAGGCTTGCGGCACTACTGATGCCTGTAAGTTGGAGTTGCTACAGCTTGTGGAAGCAGGTAGGTTGAGGCCTGCAGAAGCTTGTGAACAGGCCTTAGACTCTGATCAGTACGGTCCAGGGTTTACCCCATTTTTCCATAGCTTGCTTTCGGATGAGCTTATTTTTTTCAAGGACAAACAACTATTTGGCATGCAGAATTACTGTAAGTAAAAGAAACATACTACACGTGCATTGCAAATTGGGGCTTCAAAACCATGTAAATTCACAATATCACATCATACTGTTGTAGTCTCTAGAAATGGACTTATATGGGAGAACGCCAAGCAAACTATTCAAACAGAGCTCTGTGGACCAAAATAACTAACTATGCCATATCTGAGAATTATGATCTCCTATAAATTGAACAAAAAATCCAGTTCTATAATGCACAAAAAAACATTGTATGTAAATTGTGTATTTTTAAGCAGTAATAAATTGACTTGGGGGCAATCAGTGAGTACCAAACTACCTCATCACCCAGATACAGTAAATTAGGGGTTCGAGGATGTTTGGATCCAGGTCCTGCTGTGGATGCTTCCACTAAAACAAACATGTCATTAACTTGGGAATATATAAGATTTTGGGAATATATAAGATTTTGGGAATATATAAGATTTCGCTTTTCAAGCACATAATACTGATAAAAGAGCACTAAACAAGAAAAGTCCTACAAAGTTCTGAAACATTTTAGTGCGTAAGGCAACACCTTTCATAGATTTTGACTCATTAAATTTTATCTTAAAAAAGTAAAAATGCCACGCACCAGGAACTTCTTACTGCTTTCAGTCCACGCTGACTTTTGGCATAGTAATCAATCATACTTTCAGCTTGAAAATTAATCACCACTAAAAGAATTCTGCTTCAACTTTTCCACCATTAAGATCTTGGATAACTCAGGGTACTTACCTCTTCAAGCATATATGTTTACAATAACCACAAGCACATGACGATATCATTTTACCAGGGATAGTTTCTGAATGAGAAGTGCAGTGTGATATCCTCAAAATATGAGAAAACACCATGCAATCCACTCAATCTATTCTATTAACTAAGGCCACATTTTCCTGAAGCTGCCAATTATGACAAATTAATCAGTACACACAATTTACATGGTCCTTCATAATACGTATATTAACACTCCTTTACATGCATGCTGGCTTCTGAATAGTGTCGAGTCCACACTCTTTGCTTAAATGTCAATATCTATACTAAGACAAAACTACTGCACTATTATCAATATTTCGACAACATATGACCAGGCAATTCGGTATTTAGATATAGCTGCTCGTTCTGGTGAAAGTACATCCCCACAGAGAATCACAGAAAAATGCAAAAGACGGATAAAACGAATAATATTTGAATGAAGGTAGCAAGAAGATGAGAATGGGATACCATTCTTTTAAAGCAGTTTTATTGTCAAGGGCGACATCTCCATAGTTGTCAATTACACTGTTCGATCCAACCAAACAAAAACATCCAGGCACCAGAAGATGAACATGGCTTTGAATACATACTGGATTCTGAGAACAGTAATAATGATATACATTGCTTGAATACCACCAAGAAGCTCCTAGAAGAAATCTGCCACACTATATCGTTTATTGGATTTCAGTTGATACAGGCATGTAGGTCTTTAGAACAGGCTGCTGCTATCATTGCTTCTACCGAGGATGCTCTAACACACAAGAAGATGCAATTGAAATAAGGAGCTGTTGCCACGAAGTGCTCACACCTCAGACAATCCCGAGGCAGGAGAATTGCAGAGATATTCTGCTGCCAAAGTTTGTTCACTAAATGCTTAATTCCGAAAACTAGGGAGTATAGTATAAAATCAGGACACTGCAGAAATGGAGGTTCAGCAAACTGGCTAGCTATTGTAAAGCTTTTACTTGATAGTGAACTGAAAAATGTGGAACCAATTTGTCCCAGTGATAGCGTGCATACCAATTATATTCAACCTCTCTTTCCTACAACGAATTGCAACCTGAACTGCACTGGTGTGCCCATTTTCAAAGTCTCTCATAGCGTTGCCCCCATTACATAAAAAAAAAATGCTGGGACAAATGGGATCAAACACTGGAGAGATTTTCCTGTACATCCTCTAGTTCTCTGTCTACACTAGCTATGCCAACTAAAACATCTTGATGTTTCTTCTCGATTCAGCCGATAGAGATCAATATGTAGAACATCTAAAGCCGTTTTCCGACCATCATAGACACCACCAAAGAAAACAAAGCAAAGAAAATAGGAACACAGAAGAATATGGATGTTGCATCATCGTTACTGCCCGAGGCTGGTGGGATACCAGTACTACCGAAGCCACCGGATGTAGGTATGCTTGTATTAAGAAGTGATGAGCTGCTAGTACTGCAAGAAATTTGGGAAAATCAGAATGCTAAAAAACTATAAGCTGAGATAGAATATATAATGTATCAAAACCCAGTAAAACTTGATTCTAAATTCTGTATGAAAACTTGAAAAGACACTTATTGCAGAACAGAAAAATGCATAAAAGATGGGAGAAGGAATGTGGCTTCCTAGTATATACCTTGATGGAAAGGTGCATGTCCCAGTACCTGTCATCACAAAATCCATAAAGGAAAGATTTTCATCAGTGCAATGCATTCTCCGATCTCACAAAAATTCAAGCCTCAATTTGTATATCATGCTAATCCACGAAGGGAAGATTTTAGAAAATGCATGATGTCCAAGCATTTTAATCGCAGTCAAGTATTGAATCTAATAGAACTAATATCGTGCACAAGAAACAGAAATGTCTTTTATATTTATATAAATTAGAGCAGTAAATGCAGAAGACAGAGTGGGTATACAGGAAACTTTGTATGCATGCCCTTAACTTCTCATAACGAAATCAACAAGGGAAAAATAATATGCAAGATATCTAGGCATAAATGAAAGTTATGTTGCATGCAGAAGAGCAGATTGCCTACAAACATAACTCTCTCTTAATTCATCACACACTTCCATCATTAAGCCAAAAGGAAATTCTTGAACAATACAAGCTATCCATAACAATCGTTTACATTTAAAGTTGCATGCACTTTTAAAACAAAGATAGAAAACAGGAAATGGGTTTAGAATTCTGTCATTTAGTTATCGTCGTGGAACCTACAATAGGAAAATATATATCAGTGGAGGATGTCCTTAGCATTCAGATGAACTCGGCCAGACATGGAAGTGGGTGGATGAATCATGCGCATGTAACTCAACTATCATCTAACAGAATGTAAAAATGATAATCAGTGGAAGGTGTCCAAGAAGTTGACGCAGTAAAACAACACAAGAAGACAACAAACTGAGTGTAGAAGTGGATAAATTGTTTATTGTCACCAAAGGACCATAGGAATCCATACAAATTGAGAAACTCGATGTAAAGAAAAGCAGTGGGCAAACAACAAACTAAGCATATGGGCATATAGCTTACTTGGATCTTGAGTAGTCACCACTGCATTGCCAGCAAAATCACAAGTACCAGGGCCCATGCCACTCTTCTTGTAGTAGCTGTCAAAAGCATAGGAAGCATGAAAAGCAACAGTATCTGGGTTATAGCACATGCCACTTTGTTGAATTGCTGTACAGTCTGCACCTCCAAGCCCGCAGGCATAATCCAGAGCAACCTGCAAATTTGAATCAGGAATACCAGGCTTTGCTACACACCAACTTTGGCTTGAGCTGGTTGTGGGTGTTGTTGTGGTAGGTGTTGTGGGGGGGGTGTAAGGTGTAACTGTTGGGGTGGTAGGGGTTGTGATTGGGGTAGTAGGAGTTGTTGGTGTGAATGTTGTTGGAGGAGGAGTTAGAGTTACGGGTGTTGTGGGAGTGGTCGTGATGGGAGCTGTAGGAGTTGTTGTAATAGGTGTAGTTGGAAAAGTATCAAGCTGAGAACCCAACTCACTTGTCCTATTACTGGTAGAGTTAGCTTTATTGTCCAAAAGCTCCCTAGAGTTTGAGCGCAACAGTACTTCCCCTTCTCTGCTCAACTCTTTCCGCATAGAAATGTCCAATGAACTCATTTTCACTATTATTGTCCAAATCTGAGCACTGTTCATACTTTGGGCAAGAACTTGATCCCTGAGATTCTTGGTCATTGAAAAGGTCCTCATTGCTTCAGAAGGCAGACCTTGATCATTAATAACTATGGGAATATCAGGATAGTGAAGAAATGCCATAGCATTGCTGGCAGCAACGACTACAGAGTTAATGAGGTCTTCTTCTCTATGTGCAAAGTCTCTGTCAAAGTCGGCATTTAGTATCAGAAAAGAACCCGTTTTTGAGAGAAACGCCAGCAGAGGGTGAAGAACCCACCTCAAATCCTTAGTGGAAGAGGATGGGGGCACACTAGATGCATCTTTAATCAAAGAAGCTGAAAGTGTGGTTGTGACCTTGATACGCTTATCTAGATTTGCATCCACAAGAGCAGAATAAATGGCTTTCATAGCAGGTACCAATGTTGATACTACTTCTTCTGACATCCCTTGATGATTAACAAAGATACTGGTTATGAGGGTATCAGGCATGAAACCCATAACCTTTTTCTTCAGCCACAATGCTGCTCGTGACTTTGATTTTCCAATGTCCTTCGCTTGCTTGTACCCCATGCCCACAGCCACCTCAATCCCTGTCCCAGATAAAGCTTCCAAAACAATGGGATTCGCATCCAATAACCTAACATGGAGTAGATCATGTTTCATCAGCAATTCTACAAGCTTCTTCGGAGATGGCAGGGTGCTGTCCTTTGAATCATATGACACTCCAATTGAAGTTCCTGACAAAACATAAAAAAAAACTATTACAGATCAAACCATAAGCTCAAAAGAAACACGGAACTGACAAACGTTTATAAACAATGTCCTAACATAAGCTCCTACAACCCCAGTAACTGTAAAACAGTTCTGGAAGACTGCATCAGATGCCAAGGCCACATTTTCGCATGGGACAGCAATTGATTTTCAAACTATTGGGCCAAAGGGTCACAGACTCAGAGCCATTAATAGTGGGTAGATCAGATAGGTTGTTACAAGAGAAAATCACCCACCGACCAACATAAAATATTCATAGAATCACAGACTAGTCCAAAGCCAGATCAATAAAACATTATGCAAACAATATAAAACAGGAGACTGAACTTACCTGAGCAGATAACAGCACAAAGTATAAGGATGAAACCAAGGAACTGCTGAACCCTTTGTGCAATCAAATGCTGTGTCCCCATGTTGGGTGTGAATATTTGAGAGTATAGCACAATTTTTCCTGGGCTAAAAATTTGAAATTAAAAGGGGTTGGGATCTCTGGTTGTGCTTTGTTAGCAGTGCCTTGGTCCTAACATGTCCATCGTCATAAATACAGATCTGTGAGAGATAGGGTAAGCAACTGAGTCACTGAGACAAAGGATTTTTGCAGATGGTAAACTTGCAAGTAATGCTTTGCTTGGGAACCGAAAGGATCTATCCTAATCCTTTGTGGTCAGGACGGAGGAGAGGAATCCAAAAAAGTTTGGGAATAAGCTAAAAACTTGCACTACGAGCTTGGGATTTTCGTACACTGATTACAGACAGCATGTCCTCCACCAGCTGGAAAGAGAGAATATGGAAGCTCTACTGTTATAAGAAATGTATGCTTTGGCTTTCGTAGAATATTAAACATATGTTTGTTCAATTTCAATGGAATTGTTCGGGGAAATTGTAAATGGAACCGGGGTAAAGGGAGATAAAGACAAAGGTGGCCATGTTCATTTTAGTATACATATTATAATAATTGAAATGGAGAGACACCACTTTTGCTCAGACCTACCGAAAGCAAACACACATTATACTCCACTCCACCCTTGGAATGGTATGGTGGTGGAGATGGAGCCCATCTCTCCATCTCAGTCCACAAAAAGTAACTGTGTATTGTGGTTAAGTCAAAAAGCAACTTTGTTTGTACTGTGGTTGGGTTTGTCCMTCCTTTGACAATGGTTAAAGGATCTGTCGTTTGTCTARACTCATCATACCCTGGTGGGCAGGGCTCCACTTCTTATCCTCTATCAGTTTCTGGTGATTTCTAATCACCACTGTAAATTTGAAACCTTTGACTGGTGAATAAAGATATCTATCTGCATTATTAATTTTTATTCAAAARWWTTTCATCTCCACTYAAAAGTTGAAGTTGAGGATTAAGAGGGTYAYATTACACAAATTAAATATATTAAATATATGATATTGAACTTGTTAATTGGGTTTTGAGGATTAAGAGGGTCACCTTACACAAATTAAATATATGATATTGAACTTGTTAATTGGATTTTGTTTGAATGGTTGGGAGGAATGTTATTATTTTTCTTATYCAGATTTAATTTCAGCAAGTGWCATGTCAACTAGTAGATTATTGTAATGACTTAGAGCCTTATGTCTTGAAGATTTTAAGGTTTATCCTGAGTACTATCCTCAAAAGCCTTATGTTTTGAAGATTCTAGAGTTTACTCTTGGTATTATCCTCAAAATAACCTCCTTTTTTCTTTAAAAAAAAATCTATGATATTGATTAAATTATCTTTAATGTAAAAAAAAAAAACATCATTAAATGTTGTATGAATTTTTCTTAAAAATGTAGATAAAATATCAAATGTTCACCAATTTATGTTTTAGATAATTTTGTAAGAATTTATAAATAGTGATATTGGTTAATATATCATAATTTTAAATGTATAGTAATATATAAGTTTTAATATATGTATCTATATGTTAATGTGTATGGTTTAAAGGTGGAGATTTTTTTTTCCACGAGAAAAAATTACTCTTTATATTCCAAAAGGATATAAAATTTTACATGTCTACTTCTCTTACAGCAGCATATATGCTACAGAGCGGAGATAGCAAAAAATCAGCTCCAGATCTATATCCACACAGAGGCCTCACAAACAAGGCAAAATACCATAAGATTGCATATCAGCTACAGTGAAATATCAGTCAATAAAACTGCCAGAAATATTAAAGGTGGAGATTTGTCTACTAACATAATAAATAAGTGATTTATTGTAAGGTGATAATGTTTGTTTATATGGTTTTCCATTTCTTTTTTTTATGTGGTACTTTTATGTGTGTGAATAATAATTAGCTTGTAACATTTTGGAATAGTGTTTATGACTATAAAATCTCTTTTTCTTTTTTCTTATGTAGTTGTTCACTTTATAGTTCTTTGTATTAGAAATCATTTCGTAATTATTTGTAATAGTTGTAAGGTGATTTATGGAATACTTAAGTGATTACTCGATTAAAGGATTCACGAAACATTTATTGGTATTCTTGGTTTTTTAATTTGAAGGGGAACGTGACACAAAGTAATGGTAAGAGGTTTACGAGGTATGGTTTCGGTGGTTAATATGAGGTGTTGTTATCCTCTCAACATAGGTTCAATTCTCTCTTATAACATGATTCCTCTTCATGGATCGATTTGTCTTTGGAATGAGCCATTTCATATGGATGAACCTTGGTGCAATTTTTTAATAACTCTGCTAGAATAACTTATTTTAAGTCGCTAGAATAAATTATTTTAAGTCATGATCTTTTAGCTAAACTTTGCTCTCACAAACCTACAATTATAATTAATATTATAATTAATTATTATCATTGAGTGAAACATTTACAAAAAAATTGTCAAAAGGAAGGATGTTACCAACATGAAAAGTAGCGTTTCGAGACCAACAAAGGTTAGTACATGAAAGAGCACTATCCCATGGGTAAACCCTACAAAGAGGTTACATGTTAAGTTATTTTCCATTTTAATATTGGGTTAGGCAATGACATTTTTTTAGGTGTTTATTGGCACTAGTTCACTATGTTGTTGAATATAGACTTTTTGACATGGAACATTAAGAGGTCGACCCACCCTAATAAAATATCAAATGGTTGAAAATTTATTTTACAAGCATGGTCCAGGTCTTCCCAAAAAGCTACATTGGTTAAGTAAAGCTTCACAAAATTTGATTGTGACATTTGTGAGAAACAGAAAAGCACCTTTTGAGGGAATATGTTGCAAACATGTGATGAGACATGGTGTAGAGGAGTTGTTAGCATATGTTGTTCAAGCTTTTATATTGAAGAGTTGCTCCTTCGTGATCCTAAATCTTTGAAAGCATGCTAATTTAAAGTGTAGAATTATTATTTTTTTAAATTTAAATTTATAATATATATTGGAAAAATATTATTTTTATTAATTTATTTTATTTTTTATTTTAATATTTATGTTAAAAAATAATCAAAATAAATTAAATCAATATGTATGTTTAAAAATAGTCAAAATAAACTAAATTAATATGTAAAAATCATTATAGTTTTATATGTATGTTTAAAAATAATTATGTAAAAATTGTTTTAAATATTTTTTCATTGCAATATATAACTTTGCTAGGAGGATAATATGTGTTATTCGTATTTTCTTCAATATTGTAGATGAATTTCAAAATTGATCTTTGAAAATGTATTAAGTAGGTATCACATTATTGAATTCTCCATGATATACATTTCAAAACTCCTTGAAAGACATGTATACATTTGGACTAAACATTGAAATGGTATTAAGTAGGTATCACATTATTGAATTCTCCGTGATATACATTTCAAAACTCCTTGAAAGACATGTATGCATTTGGACTAAACATTGAAATGATTGTGAGGACATTGATATAATTGCAATGTAAACATTTACAAGAAATTTAGATACCGTCATTGATTACTTTAAGGACATATGTGGAAATGAAAATACTACATTCAATATAAATTTATAAAATTCAACCCTAGTATTTGTCGTCCAAACATCATAAAGTTTATGCCATGAATTTTAACCTTAGTCTTTGTCCACACCTCATAAAGTTTATGCCATGAACTTTAGTACTTTTAGCATGGCAAAAAATGTCTCTAACTTTGTAATCTTTGTTGAGGATGATATATTTTAACTTCAAATAGCCTCCTTTTGGGCACTCCAAAGACCATTGGTACATTGAAAGAAAGGTTTAAAACTATGGCAAGCCATAAGCCTTTACTACTATTTCCTCCAAAGCTTTTAGTGAAGAATATTAGAATACTATGTTTGAAATTGTATTTAGTCCTCATGTATTGACATAAGCATGTTTGTACCATGCAAGGTTTGCTATCTTTTTCATCTTTCTAAGGTAAGGTAGGGTTTGAAGGAGCGATGTGTGTTTCATATCAATCATGGAGTTGTGTGGTGGCCATTTGTTAGCTAAAGTTATGACTGATAGAATTAGTATATAATCATAATTATGATAGTTAAAGCTTTGTTATGTACCTTTCATAATTATTATTGGAAATGAAAATTTTCTTTATCTTTATATATATATGAATGGTTGAAATGTTTATGATAATTTTAAAAATATATATATTAGAGTAATTTGAAATGGATTATTATATATTTTGTCATTATTTTAGGTATTTTTTTGGTTGGAAATCAAAGTTGTGATTTTTTTTTTGGCCCATTTTACTCTTGAACATGGTAGATTGATTTAGGTTGTTTAAACTTCTTGAACCCATTTCGAGCATTATTAACTATTTTTGTTTCCCTTGAGGAGCATCATTATTGTCAAAGATATTATATTTCTTAGTGTCTTTTGGACTACGTTGTAGGAGAAGGTGGACACAAAACTTAAGAGACCTAGATGTTTCCAACCCAAAATGGATGGATAGTAAATGTGTTGAATGGAACATTGGTTTAGAATTTGAGAGGCTACAATCATAATCATGCAAGGACCTCAAATCAGAATTTGATCTATATTCAACACTCTTATTACATAGTAGTCTATTTTTTTTTCGAAGAAAGCTTTGCAGAAAACCCACTAAATATTTCTCCATGATCCATGGATGGTAAGCGGGGTAAACCATATCCCCAACGAGCATGAGACTCGAACCCATGACCTCCCTGACTTTGGGGAAGAGTATGCACCTCTGACATCAAGACCAATTGAGGTAACCCTTGGGGCTTATTGCAGAGCAGTCTATACCTCCACTAATGAGTCCCATTTTGAACTTTATTTGGATATTTTTTGCCTTCACCTCTAGATATTGTTTATGGGCAACATGGGAGAGATAAGGAACATCGAGGAAATCCAAGATCAAGAAAATCCATTTGAAAGTACATGAGAAACTAAAGACGTCATGAGAAAAGCACAAGGCCAAGTATGACTAACTCATAGTTGAGAAGGCATTCAAGGTAGAGGATTGAGTGTGGTTGCACTTGAACAAGGAAAGGTTGTAAGGACCTAGTAAAAAAACAAGGTCTCTATGATATGGTTAGTTTCAATATGCTGGAAAAGGAAGGTAACATAGTTTACAAACTGAACGTGCCTCCATATATGTGCTTTTACTCAGTGGTGAATGTAGAGAATATGAAATTCTATGAGAAAACCATGCTTGGTTATGAAAATGAGGTGCAAATATTTTCTTCCATAGAAGAGATGGCATCAAATGTGCAACAAGAGTTAGCAACCAATATGGTTCTATAGAAGAAGATCAAAACAAACAGAAGGGGTAAACAAGAACTCTAGCAAGTTGAATTGAAATGAGAACTACCAAGTAAGGCAAACTAGAACTCCAAGGAGAATATCAATGAAATTTTTCCCTGTTTCCTTCGTAAGTAAAAGCTTTTGGGCCTCAAAGCTTCCCAAATTGAGGAGATGTGATCTAAAATGGATCAATATATATATGCCATCATTTCGGGTATTTCGTGGGATGGAAAGTTATAGTTATGGCCTTGTTAGGTCCATTTTAGAGGTTGATCCTAATATGGTGATTTGATGTCCTAAAATTTCTAGTTAGTGTTTCAAGCATTAAACACACATTTTACCCCTAAAAAATTGCAAATATAATCTGTGGCTCCTTGACATTAATATGTTCATTGAGAGACTTCCATTGTTCCAAAGATCACCTCAATCAAAGTTCGTGTGAAGGAGTTATGCCTCCAGCAAGCTAACTTGTGCTTTGACCACCACAATGCCAAGTGGATGCCACGTCAGTGTCCAATACTCACACATGTGGACTTTCAAGAATAATATAAAGGCTTCAAAACCCTAAACCTAATTGGGAGTTAAGGCGTGCAAAAAGCCTAACCCTGATTGGGAGCTAAGGTATGCAAAAGTTGTAACCCTAAACCTAATCGAGAGTTGCGACATGCAAAAAACCTAACCCTAACCATAACAATTACAAGAAGATGCTAAAACTTTAGCCACTAGGAGAGAAAGGGTTTTGTTCATATTGTAATGATTTTTGTTCCATAGTTGAGCAATGCAAAGGAGTAGGATATCATAGCAAAGCATAAGAAGAAAATGATCTTGTGGTAGCTTAGTTCAATGCACAGGGTCCATCTATCCATATTATAGATTTTATCTAAGATTCTCGATGCTTTTCCATATTAAAATAGAAATACTTGTAGTATTATAATTTTATGATCATTAATCATTATACATCGGAGTATATTCTCATTGTGTTCATTATATCATTCTAAGATATATTGTAATGAGTTGTCTCATGGAATATCCATGACAATTCACACTCTAACTCCATCTATTGCACACATGTATGAGAAGTTTCAATTATGAGTGAGGGTAACAAGGTCTTTCTATTCTTAGGCCATATATCCAACATATGTTTTGGATACAAATCCCTCTCTCTCAATCTGTAGAGTTTTGGAATTGTAATTGTCTATTTGTTGCTCAATTATGGTGGTCTCTCTCCTTTTGTGTTGCTCGATGAAGGGTTTGTGATTTTCTACAAATACATTTGTTTGCATGACATGTTTTGGGTTGCATTTGTCTCATGGAATATCCTTGACAACTCACACTCTAACCCCATCTATTGCACACATGTATGAGAAGTTTCAATTCTGAGTGAGGGTAACAAGGTCTTTCTATTCTTAGGCCATATATCCAATATATGTTTTGGATACAAATCCCTCTCTCTCAATCTGTAGAGTTTTGGAATTGTAATTGTCTATTTGTTGCTCAATTATGGTGGTCTCTCTCCTTTTATGTTGCTCGATGAAGGGTGTGTGATTTTCTACAATTACATTTGTTTGCATAACATGTTTTGGGTTACCATTGGCTTTTTTCTTTACATGGCTATAGCAATTTTTTATCACTCTGTAGTTTATACCATCACATTCATCTACATGGTGGTGCCTTGGTTATACTACTCCCTACTTCAAACCACCCCCTTTGGGGGGAAATATCTGTTTTATTGAAAAGGGTTATGCTAAGCTTACCAACTTTGAGAGCACGAGACTCTCTATTGCATCCTTCCCTGGTGTCCTTGTAGGGTAAATGTGCAAATAGTTGTTATCTTGATAGGGGCTGGTTTTTCCATCAGTGTTAATAGGCATAGAAATCAAAGTAAAAGTAACCATATTACTACAGTCTATCTAGTTACTTTCTGGTTAGATATATAATATGCGAACGTAATTATTACGATGGGATGGTGAAGGGATCCAATGCCACGACACGCTACCTAATACCACCGTGGGCCCGCCCTCGTCTTAACCCGATGCGGCGGAATCTTACCGTCCGTCAACTGTCACATGGATGACGATAAGACGACAGTAAATTATATTTCTGTTTCCAACGCATTCTTCCTCATACTTCGTGCGCCCTTGCTGGTCCTAAAGATTTGCACACGTGCCAGTCGCATCTCGGTAAATTTTCACAGCGACTCTGAAACCACTTTCTGTGCGATCAAAACCGCCCAAACCCGCAGTAAACGAAGGCAATCAGCTTCCAAAACCACCGAAGAGGCCACTGAAATGATTAAAAAAGGAGATAGATGTTTTCTGGCGCCCTTAGCTACGTGCTGCGGGCGGGCAGAGTCCAAGAAAGCTGACGGGTCTGTCATGGCACCTATCTTAAAGAAAATGTATAATCGAGAAACTCCTCTTTAGAAGAAAAATCTGACAGGAACTTTCGGCTGGCGGTATTTTTCTTGTTTTCAGACTTGCGCTATGCGCTACTGTCCAAATCGCCTGAAGCTGGTAAGCAGATTAAAAGTACAAGTAGCCGCCACCGTCTATATATTCGGCGGCCAAGATCAGGTGGCACTGCCAGAACAAACATTAGGTATTTTGTCAAATAAGCGATTTTAAAAAATTAAAATTTAATAAAAATATTTAAATAATTAGTTTAATAATAATAATAATTTAATTTTAAATAAATTTATAATTGAGTGAAATATCAAATTAAATTAGTGTAAGAAAAATTTTGTTTGTGATGAATGAGATAAAATATTCTTTTCCGTACAGCAATTTGCTATTAAAGTTTGAAAGGGATACGTACCTTACATGAATTGTAGATAAAATTATAAAAAAAATTAGCAAATTGAAACAGTTGACTCGTGGAAACACACAATCCATCCAAAACAGTTGACTCGTGGAAACACACAATCCATCCAATAGCGGTTTGGTAAAGAAAGGAAAGTGTGGTGTGAGACTGAAATTAGGTGAGGAGGTGGGAGTTATCTATCGAAGGTTTTCAAATCAATTTCGATTCCCCACAATATCCCAAATCGATGCTTCACTTTGGTGAAGAGTTGTGATCATACCGACCACCATAAGTGATTTTAGGGCTTTTTATTTGGTGAAGATTTTCCATGTAAGGATCTAAAATAAAAGATAAATATGTTTTTTTTTTTTTTTTAATTTGAATTTATTTTAATTAATTATTAAATTAAGTTAAGCCCTATATAGGAAATGAAGGATATAACACGCTCTAACTGTTATGGACCTATCAATTGATCATGGTAAATGTCAAACCACTTACAATTGAGAATTTGAAAGAAAGGGGTATTGAAGTCCCTTTAAGATATATGTGTTGTTTATCTAGTGAAAAGTTGAAAAGTTTTATGCATAGTAATTTTTACTTTTCTTCATTAAATATGGATAGATGTTTTTGAAGATTTAGAAAAAAAAAAATATTTCATTTTCATAGTACTAGAAATAAATGTTTTTAACTTATAAGTGACACACCCAGTAGCTTAACTAATAAAAGGCTCATGCAACGAGTATGGATTCCTATGTCGAAATTCCTCTCTTGGAAGATTTGGTTAGTATGAAATCACTTTAGTTTTCACTTATTCAACCTGCAGTTAGTAGTCATCTAAGCTTGGAGGCTCTTGCATGAAACAATAATATATAATGGAATAGGGACAGGAAATGGTGAGTCTGGAGGGTTAGTTCAAGTGGTCATGAGCCCAACATGAGATCTCTTCCCCAAGTCGGGGAGGTCACAGGTTTGACTCTCTTGGTCCATCAAGGTTAGGTGCTTAGAACTTAGGCAACAACAATTTACCCTACTTACCACTCGTTGATGGTGGTGAAGTCTTTGGGGGTTTCTTGTGCATGGTTATATGGAGGAAAAAAAGAAGAAAAGGTAATGGTGGAAAATTATGAAGTTGAGGAGTGGGGTTGGATTAAACAACTTATTTTAGCATGATAAGCAAATCTAAAGCCTCATATTAGGAGGTTAACTCAGGCTCATAAGTGGCAACTCTGGCTTAGTGAGTTGGAATTCCAACAGTGGATAGAAGCTAGAAATCAATTCATTTTATTCTTTGATGAAACTTGCAAAGGAAACCTAGGTGTGGCAAGTGTCGGGGGGTAGGGTGTGTATCTATGACCCCAACGACAAAAGGAAATAGAGTATGCTTGGGGAGGGGGCAACTAATAATGAGGCAGAGGCTCTTACAATGTATCAAGGCCCAATCTTGCTAATAAAACAAGGTGTGACTTAGGTAACAATTGTAGGGGATTCCTCGATCATCATGCAGTCATTATTTCATAAATCTCCCCTCCAAATTTTGAACTTATCTTGCCCCACCTAGAGAAGTATTGATCTGACACATCACTTTGCATCAATTTCTAATTATCAAGAAATTTGATATTGTTGAATGGAGAGGCTAACTATGAAGTCAATCTAGGTTCTAATTTGAATGATGGGTTCATGAGGATAATTGGAGGGGAGGGTAGTGTTCCATTTCCCACTCCCCTCCCTTAACATTAGTATTAATGTGTATGGAGTATTTGAATGCTAACAAGTGTTTTGTTGTGCATCATCAATGAGATAAGGAAGTTATTAAGCCCGCTACACCTATTACTTTATACAATTGTGATGGCATGCAAACATGTTAATGGTATGATGGGTATGTAGTGATATGTGTGTGGGTTTATTATCACCCCTATCTAGAAAGATTTATTGATGGTATTTATGCCTTTGTTTCTAATCTTTGGATTTTCAGTGTTGTAATTACTATCAGGGGTGTCATCTACAATGATGATTTGGCCATGATTTGGAAACACTCTATGGTATATCTCTTAGTTCTAGTGGCTCTTTTTGTTGTTTTTGAGGTGGTTCTATGGTGTCTTATGGTTTGGTCCTAGTGGCATTTTGTGGGCTAGTCTTAGACCCACAATGGGGTATTTCCATTGCCGCAATAAGTGCCATGTTTTGTGTGAGTTGAGCGATGTTGAGTGTGCCATGAAAAGGTGTGAAAAGGAAGTGACAGAAGCCCATTGTAGTGTCATCAATTCTATTATCAAGTGGACTAGGTGGCAGGAAGAGTGTGAGGGGAAGCAACTAGCAAAGAATAGGATAAGGGATGACTATGTTATGGATATTTCCCCACAATTTTTGGTGTTAAAATAATTGGAGCAGGAATTTAGTACTTTCATGTTGGTCACCCTTGGGAAGTATATGGGGTTGGAATCCAAGTTGGGCTCTCTAAGATCTTTGGTTTCTCAAATCATGGCACACTTTGGATTGCCACCTAAGGTTCTCTTTATCTCCTCCTCCCTCAACCTCAATGATAGTAGGCCATTGTTGATGTTCAGATCATTCAATATCTCAACAACAATATCATGAGGATAAATCCCCCTGCATTTTTAAAGAGGTAATACTCCTCTATTATTACTAAAATGAATTATGAAAATACAATTTAAATATAAAAGTATATTCTCAAAAGAAAGGTTCTTGAGAAAAGGACCAAGAACTTATTCAAAACATAAATATGATATATTTACAGTATTATATAGAAGTAAAGAAAACAATGTATAAGATTAACATATTCGTTACATCCATCACAATATAAGCAAGATTTGGTCATATCATAAGACAAAAAAGATATCAGACTACAATGCAGAGAACTTTAAATGAGTATTGCATTCAAAACTGAAAAAGAATTTGATCAGAATACTCAAAAAATCTCATACTTGAATATCTCAAAGTCTGGGAAATCATTAAAGTTATGTCCCAAAATAGTTCTCTGGGGAGTTTCAAAAAAAAAAAATTGTTTGGTTTTACACTGAAATTTAAAATTAAAAATAAAAGTGTTCATCCAAACAAACTGGGATGGGGCTCTCGTGGACCTTTAAAAGATAGACCTGGAAGAAAGAGGAAGACAATTATAAATCGTCTATGAGTTTTTCAATGAATGAAAATACACATGTTGGATGATTTCTAAAAGAGAAGTATAGAAGATGAGAAATTATGAAAGATGATCGCTTGACTTACTGTGATGGATGTTCTCTCTTTTATTTGTTGGTTGGGATATCTTTTATACTTTCTTTTGTTGGAACTGTCTGACCGGTTGCAACTGTTTTCTCCTGATCTGATTCAATTATTTTGATTAAAGAATTCTTTGAACAATTTTCAATATATTCTCTCATTGGTGCAACCATTATCTCTTGTCTCACTTTGATATCAAATAATGAATTTTCAAGATCTCTAAAATTCATCAAGAGTTGATGGAGGGTATCTTCAATAACATCATTTTTGTTTACATAACGGACCAACCAACTCTCTACCTTTGTCTCTAAATATGCAGTCAGGTTGTTGAACTTTTATGTTGATGCAATCTTTAACGAGTCCAACTTTTCTTCCATTTGTTCGTTTGATAGGAGTATTCAATTCATAATTAAATGTGGGTCCTCCACGTCTTCAGTTGACCCAGCTAGTTCTAATTCAATCAATTTTAAATATAATTCACACTCAACTAACATTTCTGTTAAACTTTTGATTCTCTTGAGCCAATTTGCCTTTAATTGTTTCAAACAAATTGTTGAAGGAAAATCCTCTTATTTTCTCCGAAATTCACTAAGACCTGAAACTTTTGCACTAAAAGTAGAGATAGCTCATTTATAAAACTCTTCATCGCTTTCTAGGTCTGCTTGAAGATACTGCATGAAATGTTTCATTCTTGAGCCTAAAGAGACAAAGTTGGTTTCCAACTCCCAAGTTTCAAGAATCAAGGACAATCTCTTTTGGATGCTGTTAGCGACATATATCCTAATAGTAGATAGCAGACTTGATGTTCCTTTTAATCTTGAACTTGATTTTGGTCTTCCTTCAAGAGTTCTCAAGGGTTGTATGGTGGCGATAGGACTAGCAAACAATGGTGGGGACATTAGGGCATTCTCCAATTCTCTTACTCTATCTTTTGAAATTGCATTTTCATTTTCTATATCTCCAATTGAAGACTTTAAAGTTTCTCTCATGGCCTCATGAAATTCCATGACTTTGGAGGGTGGAACCCCTTGAAATTCAAATTCTGAATTCCATTTTTCTTGAATTTTCTTATTTTTTGAATTGACCTTTTCAATAACTAACTTTCTTGAATTTTTATTGAATGTAGCACAATGCAGGGTAAGGGACTCTTATTCAAAAATGATTGGCTCTTGAGTAGCCAATTCTCTTGCAATTGTTCTACTTTCTTGAAGTCTTTGTTCTTCATCTATAATTCCATTTCTTCAACATTAATGTCGAGTTCCATGTCTTCCGGGTCAATTTCATTTCCAGGTATGTCTTCATTTTCTTCCTCTTTACTTGTACCTCTCTTACTCTTACTAGCAATTGGGAGTTTGTGTGGCTTCTCAAGATTTCTCTTAGGAGGGTTTTTCTCTCCTCCATCATCAGAGTTATCAATCGAAGACTTTCTTTATTCTTGAATTGAACTTTGGGATTTTCCTTTAGATGGGTCATTTTTTTGAGAAATATTTGGGGATCGTGAACTTCTTTCATTCACAACTCTTCTTCACTGTCTATGTTGATCGTTGGTACTGATTATTGTCTCAATATCTTCTTGCATTTTTTCCACAGGTAACCCTTGAGCTTTTTTATTGTCATCTTCTTCTTCTCCAAATAAGAATGTTTTGGCAAATGAAACACTATATCCTACTGATATCATGTGTGTCATGAACAACTGATTAGGGTCGAAACCCTTGATTTCATGTGCTTTCTTTAGATTAAATAAATCAAATTGAATTGAGATTTCATCAATATGGGAAATACTTTTTACAATTATTTCCTCAAATTTCCATGGTAATGGGATGAGCTATTTTTTCCTTTTCTCGTTAAAAAAGTGAGCCCAAAATTTACACTGTTTACACATCTAAACTATAAATATTTTATCAAAAACATAGTATGGTAGGTATGAAGGTTTCTCATGTGAACAATAGAGTCTGATAATATTGAAATTTTCCATAGCTTCAAAACTTCATTTTCCGGCTAAAAAATATGCAGCTTACAAGGATAATCTTGATGTCCTGGGTCCATGAATTAGCCTTTTGATAAAAGAGATGAAAGCATTCCACACTTCATATAAGTGATATGCGACTTTTTGTTTCCATAGTGCAAGGTACCACATTTGTATAAGGTCAAATTTACAGTTACCCTTTTTGGCCACGGGTAGGCCTTTGAACACATGACAATAAGTCACGATGAAAATCAAATATGAAGACACATAGAACTTTTTATTCTTTCAGAAAAAATTCTCAACTGAAAATATAACTCACTTGAAATAATCCTTTCCCAGTCAAAGATGACATTCTCACAGATTGATAAATACAATATATACATAGCAAGCTTATGAATAGTAGTCATAGATTCATGTCCAGTTATCCTGGCAAACAACCATGCCATTTCTCGGTACAGGTTCTTTAGTGAAAATACTTGAATATTTGAGATGTCTTTAGGAAACATTGTTGGATCTTCAAGGTAGTCTTGTATAAGTTCGTATCCTCCTTTATTTGTCTTCAAGAAATCTTCAGTTTTAGCGCTCTTAAAAACAATCGTTGATTCAGGGAGTCTGAACATCCTTTTAAAAGTTGAGGGAGCTAAAGAGATGAGTGATTCTCCTCGTAACTAAATAATTTTCCGTTCCTTAACAAACTTATCAATACACCATGAAATTAGTTCCTTGAAATCATAAATTTATGGAACACAAATCACCGATGCAATTCTTGATGTCCAAATTATGTTTGAATTCTTTTATAGGGGTGGTAATGTAGAATAGTACATGTAAGCATGTGACCAATGAAATATCTGGTCTTCTCATCCCAATAGATTGATAGTGTCTATGTGGAACTGTTTCTTTCTTCGAGATGGCATACTTAGACAAGGTGATGGACTTAATGAACAACATTTTTCAAATTGAAACTTGTTTATTTTAACACGTTTCATGGCTCTTAATTCAAGTATTTTAAATGTTAATTGGTATTAACATTTATGGGAAGTTGTCTCAAGAAACTCGTCATTAATAACAGTGTTAAAAACTATACGAGTGGTAGTCATTTCTCGAAAAATTGATTTAATGCATGTTGGGAAACGTGATAGGACAAGACATAAAGCGTCGCGGGGTGACAGATGATTGGGAGAGTGGATGAGCGGAACAAGCGAACGATTAGGGTAAGCGGGGTAATGGAAGAACCAAGTCGTTGGGATGGTAGAACGACAAGATGATAGAAGGATCAGGAGGGCAGATGTGATGGGACAAACGGACGAGCGAAACAACATACAAGTGAGATAGCAGGAGAATCGAGATAATGTTATACACCTACGAATGAATATCTTCTTCCAAAAATTCTAAGTATAGGTGCATAATGAAGGTCGTGAAAATTAAGTGAGTGTTATGTGGATCACGGAAGTTAGGCATAGCAAGGTAATACGTCAGGAACCCACGATGATCTCAAAATTTTCTAAGTGTGGAGGAAAATTTGGAATGGACTAAACAAGAAGAATTACATAAGATTTATCACACCTATGGGTCAACAGGGATTCATCCTCACAAGTTCATTCAAGGGAGATGGAAGTATTAGGAGCCCCTTTTTTGCTCAAGAAGATTACATTGGACAATACTATCCTTGCAAGCTAACCAAACATGAACATGCAAGGAATAAGAAAAGTTATGAAGATCCAGGTTGACTTGAATGTTGATGCCCTCGAATAGAAATATTAATTAAATTTTATTTATGTTGTTATATATTATATCATAATTTTATTATTATCTCAACTTGTAATAAAGTATACATGCCATGATCATATAAATTAGATTAAAATAGGCTTTGGTAGGATATTTTGAACATTGCTATACCTCTATGGCCATTGCCAAACTCTAATCTTTTTGTATTACTCTATTCTTTAATTAGACTTCAACTTTTTATAATGCAAATTCTACATATTACTCACATATACATATATATATATATATATATATATATATATATATATTTATGTTTATGTTTATGTTTATGTTTATGTTTATGTTTATGTTTATGTTTATGTTTATGTTTATGTTTATGGATCAAATATTTTTGTTAAACTTCAATTTATATTTAAACAATTTTATAATATAATCATAACTAATTTTTTGAAAGGGGAAGAGGACTCGTGATTAAGATATTTTATGATGTGAGAGAAGGGAACCAACCCTTTTTTCCTTGCCAAATGATAGCAATGCATTGAGTATTATCGAAGACTTTATCAACTTGAAAGCAATTTGTTCAATGCCAACAAAGACTCTATCAACCTCAAAGGAATTTGTTCAATTTGCTCATTAGATTGAAACAAATAAAAAACCATCCATTTGAATGATCTCTAACCAAATTAGAAAGAAGGATATCCCTCCATACCTATATAAAGTAGTCACACTAGTATGTGGCCACTAGCGTCCAATTTCATGAATAATCACTTAGACTCAAAAAGTAGTTTAACGATTGAGTATGAACTTCAAAATGAAAGAGCAAAAAAATGAATATTAATTTTTTTTCTAAGTTGGGCTAGTTAGTAAATTTTCTACGTTAAAGTATAATTATTTTACTTACTAACCTAACAATATTAAGTTTAATAAAATTATGTAAGTTATATTTAGTATATTTTAAATTATAATATTATTATTTATTATATTGTGGTTTAATGTGTTATGGTTTAGTGATAATTTGGAGTGGTTATTCACTGGGTTTTCACTTAGTGAATTTGTGACAGGGCGCATGCATTCGTGAGTTATTAAAGAATACTCCTAATTTCACTAGATATTGATAAATATTTCCCATAATCATTTTATTGAAACCCCCTCCCAATACATCTCTCCAATAAAATAAACCCTTATTTTAACTAGATGTCCCTTTTTATACCCCCAATACCTATAAACCCCCTGAGACCACACATCCCCACCCCCCACAATACCTACAATATATTGACCTTATTTTTTACAATTAAAAAACCCCCTTTATGAATGAACGTGATAAGATATTGGTCAACGAGTTGAAGCCCCCATGTGGTTATTACAACAATGATTCAAATTTAAATTTTGGAAGGACATGTTTCTCCCTTATATAATGTAACATTCCCAGTTTTAATCCCCATAAATTATAATGTAATTGTATAAATGTGAATTAGGTTGGTGAGCCGATGTATTGGGGCGAGGAGCCCATATTGGTTTAATATGACCAGAGGCCGAATAATATATTATGTGCATTGAAATAATTAATCAAAATAGTAGTCGTTGGCTGCGATACAAAATGTATGAAGGACGATGGGGGTTATGATTCCACAAGAGAGAGAGGTCCAAGGGGGACTTACTCATGGGTATTAATCCAACCCACATTCCTAAAATTATTATCATTGTGTATAACCTTCTATTTGTTGTTGAGTGTTCCCAAAGCCAATCATTTAACTCATGTAAGAGGGTGGGTGTGAGAAGTCACATCCCATAGTTATTGGGGAGCATGGGTTGGAGTACAATCATCTTTGGGAAGAGTGATAGTTAAGCAAGCAAGGGAGAAAAAATAAATCTGTATGCATAATAGAGACAAGTTTTACATGCATATTTTGGGAAG